>PVKA01044169.1:0-16344 GCA_004027165.1 Ctenomys sociabilis | reverse complement strand
TTTCCTCCTTCCTCCGCTGCCCTCTGTCTCTGTCTCCCCGTCCCTGGTTCCGTCCACCTCCTCCATCTGCTCCCGTCTTTCCTCCTTCCTCCGCTGCCCTCTGTCTCTGTCTCCCCGTCCCTGGTTCCGTCCACCTCCTCCATCTGCTCCCGTCTTTCCTCCTTCCTCCGCTGCCCTCTGTCTCTGTCTCCCCGTCCCTAGTTCCATCCACCGCCTCCATCTGCCCCTTGCTCTGAATCCCGCCAGGCCAGGTCATGGAGTCGTGACCTCCAGAACCTTCCTACGGAACCGCCCGAGCTTCCCGCCCTCCTCATCTCTTCTGTCCTGTTTGCTTTCCTTCACCACTCTCCCCCAAGCACAGACCTGACCTCCCCCTGCTTCTGCTCTTTACCGTTGTCTTCGCCTTTGCAGTCTGTTGCCTTGCCATAATCGTGCAGATTTATCAGCACTGCTTTGCAAGTGGCATGGAAAGGGGTTGTGGTGCGACCTGCCTGCTCCAGCCTGCCTTTGCTATTCTGGATCTCTTCTAGTGTAAGGTGAGTTTGGGGACCTTTTCCAGTGCTGTGAAGAATGTTTTGGGTATTTTGCTTGGAGTTGCATTAAGTCTATGTATCATGTTTTAGTCGTGTGGCCATTTTGACAAAATGGGTCCTGCTACCTAGGAACAGTTTTCTTTCCATTTCCCAATATCCAATTCAGTCTCTTTTAAGAATCTACCATAGTTTTTATTATAGAGCTCTTTCACTTTCTTTTATTGGCTTAATTCCTAAGTATTTAACTTTTTTGAGGCTAGCAGGAAGGCAAAAGTTTCCCAGATCTCTTTCTAGGTGGGTTCCGTGTTCCTCTGCAGGAATGTTACTATTTTTTGTGTACTTATTTTCTATCCCACTTGACTAAATTTTGTTTTCAGTTCTAGAAGTTCTTGGTGGAATTTTCTGGGTCCTGATCAAAGTTCCCTGTGCGAACCGCCTTATTTCTTTGTTCCCATCCAACCTGTGTCTGGAACTTTGTTCCCATCCAACCTGTGTCTGGAACCTGTGTCAGAGCCTGACTGCTCTGACTGGGACTTCATGTGTGTGCTGAGCAGAAGCACTGGGACAGAGCGCCCTTCCCTGGTCCTGATTTCGGAAGAAATGTCCTTTCGCTTTTTCCACTTCGTACGATGCTAGCACTGGATTTGCCGCAAAGTGCTTGTATCAGTTTGAGATACGGCCTTCTATACCTACTTTCATCATGTTATCATGAATAGAGGTTGAATTTTGTCAAAAGCTCAGTGCACGCTGAATGACCACACGATTTTGCCTTGAGTCTGTGTGTGTGGTGTGTCACCCTTCCTGATTTACACGTGCTGTGTTATCATGCACCCATGTCATGAAGCCAGCTTGGTCACAGTGCGTGATCTTTATAGTGACATTTGCCCTCTGTTTGCCAGTGCCTTGTTAAGGAATTTTGATCCTATGTCCATTAAGGAGATTGGCCTGTAGGTTGTTCTCTTTTCCTTTTTCTCTAAAAAACTTCCTATCCTGTTTTGTTACCAGGACAATCCCATCCTCCAGGAAGGAGCTTACCAGGCTCCTTACCTTGTGCGTTCACAGGAGATTTTGTGTACTGCGCACCTGAGGCCTCCCTGCAGTTCCGGACAATTCTTCGGCAAAGCTGCCACATCCTTGGTTTTCTTAGCTGGTAGCATTTCTGTTACTGCCATCTGCTCTTCAACAAAGGAACCAAAAACATGCACTGAAGAGAAGACATCCTCTCTAACGAACTGCGCTATCCACACACATAAAGTGGACTTCTACCTTTCACACTCTACCCAAATCAAGTCCAAATGGATCAAACATCTAGACAGCAAAATAGAAACACTAGGTCTGCAGGAAGAATAACAGGAAAACCCCTAAAGACATAGGCATAAGCAGAACTTTATAAGCAGAATCCAAGTACAAAAAAAAGTACAATCAACATAAAGTGAGATTACAACAGATTAAAAATCTGCATATCAAAGGAAACAAACAATACAGAGAGTGGACAACCTACACACTGAGAAAAATAGCCAGCTTCTCCCCAGAGGACTAAACTCTAGACTAAATAAACAACTAACAATGCTAAATGCCACTAAAAATCATTGTGGTTTAGATCTAATGTCTCCAGGTGCAGAAGGCAATGGGATCTGGATGTGCCATGGCGGACCTGCAGCTGGGAGGTGAAGCTTGCATGCAGACACGTTGCTAGGGAGCCACGAAGGGCCAGCTTGTCCTCAACACATGCCCTCTACCTCCCTTCTTTTTGGCTTCCCTCAGGCCCTTCCAACATGCTGCTGCTGCCTAATGGCCTGCAGACCATGAGCTAAGATCATGGAGACCAATGAACTTCTCCTACTCTGAGTTATGAGCTGTGGTTCTGTGTTGCAGTAGGAAAGGGACCACCCTGGACTTCAGTCCTAAGAATCAGATCAATGCTGTGAACGTGCTGACCAGGGGTTCAGGCTTGGGAGCCCTTTGTACACGGTTTGGCAAGGCTTGTGTTGTCAGAGAAGCCATAGAATTCTATAAGCTGCAATAATGGGAGATCCAGGCTAGAGCTCAGGAGGCCAGAATGCTGGTAGACAGCAAACCACAAAACCAGACTCACAAGGTTTCTGACAGGAGCAAGGATGCCACTGGCAGTTGGACTTGTGGTCATGTGTTTTATGCTTTGACAGAAAGTGTGCCTCCCTTTGGCCTGTGTCCTGAGATGGTGGGAGATCAAGACTAAGGGTAGCTGGCCTTGTCCCCGGGGTACACCGAGACAGCAACTGAGACTGGGCTTGGTGGAACATGCCTGCAATCCCAGTGCTTGGGAGGCTGCAAACAGGAGGATCACCATGAGTCCTTTCTGTGGAGTGAGACCCTGTAGTCCTTATACTAAAAGATATTTTTAGAAAGATTTTTTTAAAAAGATTAATGGTAGTGACTAATTATTCTGTTGGAAGAAACTGCAAGCAAGCCCCATGTTCAGGCTGTGGCATGCACACTGTGGGCAGTTTTGGGCAAGACCTGTAATGATAAACATGAAAAAAAGAGGAGATCTGGATGCTTTACGAAGTGTTCTGTTTTGTCAGAAAGGAGGCACCCACCAAGTTGGAGCAAAGGAGACCTGGTTGCTGACAAAAAGAGAAACGAAAATGAAAAAAGAAAGAAGCCAGGTGCTTTGCACCACTACAGCAGGAAAGACGGCTTGAAGGTGTCTCAGTGATGGGCAAGACCGCACCCTGTGCAGGTTCACGTGTGCAAAGCCTTGAACATTCACGGAGGAGCCAGCTCTGTGGGCCCTGCTCAGAAGCGCTACTCAGGAGAGTCACTCCCGAGGATTAATTCCCTGTGCTCAGCCATCCAGGCACTCAGAGTCCAGAGTAACCATAGCCCAAAGCATCAGACTACTGTTCCAGCTGATGGAAAACCTTGGCTTCAGCCACGTGGTGCCGGTTTTCAGAATCCAAGTACCGTAGGGCCATGGAGGCTTCCAGGGGAGCAGCAGGAATGCAGTGGAGATCTCAGGACACTGAAAATGCAGGAAGCACAGACCATCCGCCGAAGAAAGCTTCAAGCACTGTGCAGAGCTGTCCCAAGGAAAGTACCATGAATGGTACCTCGGACGATGCTGTCAGTAGTCTTAACAGACAAACAATGCTGGCATGTACAAAGCCCCTGGACATTCCAGGCAAACCCTTGGCCCAGAGCCGAAGCCTCCCCAGCCTTCGGAGTCCGCAGGTTGCTGCAGCTTGTCTTGAGTGCAGACATGCAGCTGCAGGGCTCCCTGCTGGGCTTCAGTTTGGCTTGGTTCTATTCCTTTTTACCTCGTTTTTCTGTTTTAGAATGAGACTGCTTACCCTGTGCCACAGTTTGTCAGCAGGGCTTAACTCTTCTTTATTTTTACAGAGCTCACAGTTCAGAGTTTGAACTTGGACATTGTAGCATACTGGATCTTGTAAGACTGGTGACCCTTGGAGGCAGACTGAATGCACTTCGCATACCAGGCATGAATCTTTTGGAGACCACGTTGGGATGACATGATTTAGCTCTAAAACATCCTCAAAATCCTCACGTGTGTTTGCAGGCACTTGGATCATGAGGACGGTATAGCTGACTCTCTTTGGGTGGACCGGTTGGAGGTGGGGCACGGGCAGACGCAGGGTGGGGGTGATTGTCCCCGCCCACTCAGTCTCTGCCTCCTGGCTGCTGCGGGCTGGACAGCTGTCCCGGCCAAGGCCCACCCAGACTGCCTTGCGGCAGCCTGCCACAAACCAAAAGCAGGAGGTATCCGAACTCTCCTGAGGCTGTGTTTGTCGTAGCAGTGGGAAGGGGCTGAGACAAAGACCCAGTCACCCAGTGGACAATTGAACGGACGCCTCTCAAATGGTGTGCAAATGGCCAGTTCAGCATCTTTCACCATTACAGAAGTGCCGATCACAGCACTCAGAGTCTGTCTTACCTAAAAGGACGGCTGTCATGCAGACCTCGGAAAAGAAACTTTTGTTGGTGGGAATGTAGACTCCCGTTGCCACTGTGGAAAACCACATAGAGGTTCTTTGTAAGGATACAAATAGAAATTCCATTTCACTAAGTTGTACTTCTTCTACCTTACTAGAAAGTTGAAGTTATCATTTACAATAATTCTTGCACCATGATCATCGTAGCTAAATCTTGGAAGCCTTTGAAATGTCCTTCAATAGACAGGCAGACAAAGAAACAAGGGCACTTATACCCAAGGAGGACTTTCGTGCTCTGAAGAAGGACAATCTGAGCCAAGGTCAAAAACTAGGTGAGGCCACAACACCACGTGGTATAAATTAGACCCGGAAGGGTCCACACTGCATTGTCCCTTAGAGCAGAAACCAAAGCATGAATAATCTAACAAGAGAAATAAAAGAGGTACGTTAGGAGACAGGTTTTGTGAGATGGGCAGGGTTCTTGGGATGAAGAAAGATGGGAAGGACAAGGGAAGAAAATAAAGAAATAGTACAGAATGCTTGGCACAGTGTCTGGCTTGTGTTTATGAAACATTTGTGGTTATTTTTATCATTACTTGAATGATAAGTCATAGTTTTTCTTGGTACCAGGGATTGCACTCAGGACCTGGCACTTGCCAGGTAGGTGCTTGTGCCACTAAGCTATCTCCCTGGTCCTTCCTAAGTCATTGGTGCAAAAGCCAAATGTTCAGAGAGGAATCTCCAGTACGAAGCTTACATTCCAATAAAATACAGCTCAAACTGGATAGTGGAAGAGGAGGAAACGATGAGAAAACTGAGCAGAGCGTGAGGGGTGTGAGAGCTATCGCCTGGGGTCAGGGGTCTGCAGCACAGAAGGGCCTTCATCACTGCCACCTGGGAAGCAGAGTGGGCTGGGGACGGGTGGGGACAGAGTCTCAGGTATGACAAGGCACGGGCAGCAGAGGACCTCGTGATTATTCAGGGGTGGGGTAGGCCCCCAGCCCTCCACCCCCACTGCTGTGACCCCTGTGCACCCCACACTGGATGAGCCCCATACAGAGGCAGCCCCAAGGTGTCAGACACTGCAGGAGGGCAGTTCTGGGGACGGGAGGCTGGCTTGGCACCAAGTCTCCCACACGAGACCAGGGCTGTGGCCCCTGGCTCCACAAGTCAGGCGCCTTCTGTGACAGCAGTGGGTCAACGCAGTCCGCACCTCCTGGGTGCCTTGTCATCTCAGTGGTCTTCACCATCTCTTACTCTGAACTAGAGACTTCACCATGAATTATTCTAGGCACTGCGTGGAGATTTCCACCCACAATTATGATCTGAGCCTACAGCTGCGGTTGCCATTGTATTTACATATTTATTATAATTACCAGGCAATAAGGGTGCCTTAATTAGATGATGATATTGCAGCTAGCAGCCCTTACCACTTAATCCAGGAGGAAGATTAGAAACTCAGTACCATGTGCAACTTGTCTCAATTAGCTCTCTGCAACTCCGTAGGCCCTGTATGGTATCTGCAATTGAGGTAATAATTGAGGGATAAATCTATGAATTAAACTTACATGTTTACATACCTATATGCGTTTTTTAAGATTTAAATTCTCACTGACTGCACAGAACCAATTGGGAAAAATTGCTTTGTCTTTCTTTCAAGAGAACCGTGTTTCCTGCATCCAGATGGCAGAGGCAGGGGCCGAGAAGGGGTGACAACTACTTAGCCTGTGCTAGGATACAGCTTGTGCTCAATAACTGCCATCAAGTGCTCGTGCCCTTGTTGGCCTTTATCCCCACGTCATACCCCAGCTCTGATCTCTTAACATGTTCTCGCACACAGCGTGAAGCTCCGAGTGTTTCGGCAGCCAGGTGAACACAACGTAGTTTTTAAGATTAGGAAGCTCCCTTTCTGGCACATTTTCGTGAGCTGCGTGGGTTACGTGCCGGTAGCTGTGAGCCCCAAAACTGCGAGCTCAGCTCTCCAGGGAAGATTGGCGTGGTGATCAAATTACAGCAGAACTGGCACATCCAGTGTCTATTGCCTATGGAATGGAAATCAACTATAAACTCAATTTTATGGCTGCATAATCATAACAATAACAATAAATGGAAACAAATGAAAACAAGCAAAGCCTGCAAGGTAACCCCGGGGCAGCTCGGGTCTGAGGAGGCCTGGATGTCCAAGCTGGCAGGCCGGCCCGGGAGCAGGTGAAGAGTGCTCCTGGCTCCTGCTGCGTCCGACACAGCCAGGTGAGTTCCACCTGTCACGGCCCCTCGCACTGGCACTGAGAAATGCCAAACCTGTCCATCATATTAATAATCAAAACAAATGTTGATACGTCCAGAGCAATTTAGGCCCGAAAGTTATGTGGAGCTGCAAAGCTTTTATGATGGGCCAGATGTTCCGTGACAAATTGTTCCCAACAGCAGAGCCAGAAACCTCTCCAGTTAGTGCTGTGGAATTAACTGTCTTTATTGACGGGGACGTGGAGGTGCTGAGCACAAGTCTCCAGGGTGCATCCGTCCACCTCACGGCACGCAGCAGGCCCACGAGCCGCTTCCTCCCATTTGCCTTAACCGAGCGGAGGAGGTGCTGGACACTGAAATATTAGAACCTGCCACGTGAATTCTCCAAAGGCAAAGCCTTTTAAAACAGCTGCAAACAGAGGCTCCAGGAAAAGTGAGAAGCAATCTCCGGCTCAGCTGCCCCATAAAGCACAGCCAGTATCTCTCAGAGCTTTCACGTACTGAATACTTGGTGCAACTCAATTCTTTCACGGTGCAGAGAGCTGAAGACTGGGGGGTATCGGCTGTGTTTCCAGCATTAGGCATCATAATCCTGATTTGAAGACTTTCTACCAGAGCTGCTTAAATGAGAGGGAGGACTGAGGATTAAAGGTTTACATCAGAAGGTGGATTAAACAAAGATATACAATATGCATTAGACTGCACTCCACTGATTTTGCTCCAAAAAGAATTTATTATTTTAGGCTTCCCATGTCAGGGTAGAATTTCCAGATTTTCCAGATTTTCAGGGTTAGTAGCTCTGATGCAGAAAATACATTATGGAAAGAAAACAGCAGGCATCTCTTACCTGGTAAGGTTATTAGACATGAAAACACAACAGTTTCCTTTTTAAAATGCACTTTTAAAATATTTGTTTTCCACAACACTGGTGCTAAGAAGGAGGTGGGACAGGAAGGATGGAGCTCACTTGCCGCAGGAATCAGTGGCTGGGGAAGCAGTTGGGGGCTCGCCCAGGTATGCTCTGGCCTGCTCTTCCTGACTCCTAAGGCAAGCATGAGCTGCTCTCCTGCCTCTCACCCGGCTGACGATACCTAATGGGAAGAAAGAACTCTGTGAGCTCACCCCAATCCTATCCGTGACAGTCTGCCCGACTGCAAGCCCGGTCCTGGCCTCAGCTCCCAGTTAGGTCCTGGGCTTCCACAGATGCAGCCGTGCGGCACCATCTGCATTTGTTGTAAGAATGGCTGGCAAGAAGATGTGAGCACAGGAACCAGGAAAAAGCACTAAGCTGGCTAGCATTACAGGTTCTGGTAATGCCACTTGCTTTACAACCTTGCTGCTAGCTTCTAATTCCAGACTGACTGCACAGACTTTATTCAACATTCAATGCTGTTTTTCTTTGTTGTGGAATGTTCAGCTCTAATTTCTGAAGCAATAGAAATAACCAAATGCAATTCTCTTACAATGATCAGGAAGATGAAGTGCGCATTGGTCCGAGACAGTTAGTGCTGTGGAGCGTAGCGTGGGTAATCTCCCAAACCCTGCAACACAGCCTCATAGTTCTCCTCGTTTTGCAAAAGAGGGAACCCAGAGCAACAAAAGATGCCACAGCTTGCCAGAGTTCACGCGGGAAACACGGAGAGGAACCAAGATTTGGGGGAAGGACGTTGGCTCCAACCTAAGTCCTTAGATACAGCTGTGCACCAGGCCAGGATCCCCGCACCCTACCGAGTAAACTGTCAAAGGACTCAGTGACATCTCTCTTACACAGCAACCTGTGGGGCAGCACTGTGCATGCGCTGTGGGGAAGGTTAAGATCCACCCACCTAATGGACTGCTAATATCAGCCCAGGAGAATAAAGAGCAACGGTGGAAGGCTGGTCAGCAGAAGAGTGCATTCAGACAGCTCTAGGCCACCCACAGCCTTTTCAGTGGTTGATGCCTTGTGTCAACTTGAGAAGTTAAAAGCTTGACTCCAAAGGCTCAACAACTCCACCCCTAGGGTGCAGAGACCCCTCCCTAGGGCGCAGGGGCCCTCCCTAAGGTGGGGAAGCTCCGCCCTAGAGTGACTCATCTTGCAAAGGACATAAAAGAAACATTTTAAAAGCTCGAGCCTTCCATTTCCTCAGAGGAGCTCCTGTCTTCTTTGCAGTCAGCTCGCAAGTCCTCTCCTGGCTCTGAGCACAGAAGCCTCAGCCTCCGCCTTGCAGCCTTCAGTCCTCTGGCATAAACTCATCAGCCTTCTGTCACAGACCCATCCGCCACCTCATACAAACTTGCACAAAACACTACACTGAGCTCCAAACTCTGGTGACTATAAGACCTGGCGAGTAAAATCACCACAAACTGAGGTCAGTGAACCTTGCTTTCTCTAATTCTCAGTGTGGGGTATTTTGTCCCAGTAGCAAAAGAAAGATAACTGAGACAGCATTATTGGCTCCCAAAGTTGGTGATGGTTTTAGATGCCTTAATGCTATAAAAAGTGTGTGAAGCTGATGGGGTGTCATCTCACTCAGCACACTCGCCAGCTCTGAAGGCCATGTCTCCATGCACAGTGGCCGTCCTGCATGCGTGGACGCTGAGCCGTGAGCGCTGACACGGAAGTCGTCGCCAGAACCTTCCCGGTTGGCAGCTGAAGAGGAGAGGAAAATCACAGCACTGCTGCAAGTGTAGCGAAGCCACCAGAGCTTGCAGGAGTGAGGCAGAGCCCTCCTAGCATGCCCAACACGGCCTGGGTGTTGCGGTTTATGGGCTTCAAGGTCAGGAGGAAATGTTTCAATAAAATCTAACCGGTATAAATGTCACTAGAGTGGCTTGGCTTCTTCCATGCACATCTGCTGAGCCTCGATGGGAAGGATGTTGGTGCTGCCACCCTCAGCAAAGTCCAGGCAGGAGAAGAACCTGACACGCGTGGCCCCATGCCACTCCCTGGCTGGCATCTCAGCTGCCCCCTTCTGACAGAGGCTGGGACTAGTAGATCCTTGGGGGTGGGGACTCCCCAGAGGAGCCCGAAGTCTTCATGATGCTGGAACACAGGAAACCGCTGTGCTGCCCCTAAGTAGCCAGCAGAGAATGTAGCCTTGCCACAGTAGAGCACAGCACATGCCTGGCCCCGGGCCCCTGGGCATGACCCCGGGCCCCTGGGCATGACCTGGCCGGGGTGGCCAGGGGCTCTGAGGCCAGTCCTGCGCACCTGTGCACACTGGCTGTGGGAGTCTCTAAATCCGGGAAAGTCCAAGGCTGAAAATGAGGTTACTCTGGTTTGTTCTATTTTTTCAAAAAGAATTAATTTCCCATTAACTTTTCTATTTTGTTTCTGTTTTCCCTCAAGAACATTATTAAACTTGAACATGAGCTTGCAGCTGAAACCAGGAGAAAATGCACAGTGGAAGGAAAGAGTTACCACGCAGCCAGCGGCCAAGCATGGTCCCGCCAAGGAAGTTAAGAAGCAGAGATGGAAGCGTTCCCACCAGACAGGTGTGTGTTCCCCTCACTCCTGCCCTGGAGCCCCCAATCCTGTGAGCCCACAGAGCTCTCTGAAATCATACAAGAGGCTCCAACCCCCAGAGAGAGACACTCCTTGACTGCTCCAGGAAAAGCCTGCATACATTCATGCAGGTGCCTCCCAGGGCAAAAGCAGAACTGGACTCCACACTGCTTACAAAAGATGTCGCTTTCTAGTTCAAATAATACATTAGGACAAAACCCCTCTGCACTTTGCCACACTCATCTTACTCTCCACAGCCCAGCGAGCTTTTCTCTTTAAGTTACAGGGACTGCATTCATTAACATTTTCCCCTTCAGGTTGAATCCACTGCATTTCAGAGCTGACACAGATTCATAGCGCTTGGCTGCCACTGGCCGCTCAAAGGCTGCGGGGCATCAGGCCCCCTGGGCTTCTTTGCATTTCCATTAACATGTGAGGAAGCAATCAGAAAGCAAAAGGGAGGCCACTCCCATCCCAAGGGGCTGCCCGGGCTCAGGAGCCCTCTGGCATTCTGGCCTCTGTCCTGCCCTCCAGTTCCTGAGCTGGTGCCCCAGACGCGTCCTCCTGCACATGTGCAGGACTTGGGGGCGGTGTCACACGGCATCCTCTGCTCCAGCCACGGATGCTCACCTGGCTGGGCGTGGAGCTCTAGGTACAGAGCCTGCTGGACACACTGAGGCCCCAACCGCATCTCTCACACAGGGAGCAAACAGATAGACTGGGGACTGGATTCTCAAAAGGACGTCCATGGAAACTCCAATGTACAGCAGTTCTCCAGCGCAACTTGACCAAGAAGCCTGTTCCCATCTCTGGCCCCAGAGGCCTCAGAGCAGTTGTTGTCATCAGCAACTTAGGGGAGTAAAACGGAAGCTCAGGGATGACCATCCTCACAGAAGGGCCCGGAGAGCTGGTTCCAGGTCTCCTGCTGCTGCTCCCGGAGTCCCAGAGAACACACAGCAGCCAACAGAGGGGGATTTCCGCATCCCGGAGGTACGCGGTGCTGCACTTGTAACCTGTTAACTTCATTGACATTCAGAACCTCGTCACTGTAGATGGAGGGGGGTGTCCCTGTGCAGCTCCTGGACTATGGGAGGCTCAAGGGTCCATGCCCAGCACTGCAAATAATGAAAAGCATAAAAGACCACACTGGTGCCATCGTTCATGTTCTACAGAATGTACTGCCATCGCTTGCTGTTATAGGTTGAAATAGATAAATGTAATTCCCTTTTCTTTAATTTCTGCAATTCTGTAATTAGACAAAGTCTCTACAAAGTGTCTCCGTGAATTGATTTGATTTTTAGCCAAACTTTTCAGGCACATTCTCCAGGACTTTTATTGTCAACCCTAGTTCTGTTTTGACTTTGTAACACAAATGGGCTTGTTTGAGAACTTGAGGAAAAAGCAGATGCCTGTTGAGACCCTCAAAGGCCGACCCTCGAGGGCACTGGGAGTTCCACATGCTCCCTGCGCTGCCTGCGGGCCGGAAGTGATGCGAAATGGGCAGCGAAGCTGGTAAGGCAAGTGCTGCTGCTCTCCACATTTCACGGATGACAAAAGCAAGGCTCGTGGTGCTGTGACAGTCACCCCGGCCTCCCAGGAAGGGGTGGAAGGAGTTGGAAGCCAGCTCCTGGGGTCGCGTGGAAACCAGCAGGCATGCACTGTAGCTTCAGGAGGAGAAATGCAGATGATACAAGTCATGTGTGTAAGCATGTGTGTGACAGAGTGGGGGACACAGAGAAAGAGACAGAGACACAGAGAGAGCAGAGAGCCTGAGTCTCCAGAATAATCCCCTGTGCCAAGTCTGACCCTTGCCCAATCTCCACAGCCTTAGGCCTGAGCTCTGGGAAAGTCTTCGAAGAGAAACTGAGGCTCCCTGAGCTGTTGGGACAGCTCACGGTCCTCCTCAGGAGCCTGAAAATGGAGGCGTATGTGCTGTGTGGTGATGGAGTGGTGTCCCTGGGTCACAAGGCCCTGGCAGAGCCCACAGCCAGAAAGCGAGCCACCAGGAGGGCAGTGGGTACCACCTCAGGCCCAGGTGTCCTCAGATGGTCAGCCCCAGGCACCTCCTGGACGCCGACGGAGGCTCCAGACACGTCTGTCGAGACTTCCAGGAGTGGGAAGAGAAGCTGTCAGGACAGCGACTTCACCGGCGTTCTTGTACATGAGTCCTTGCACACTGTCCCTTCCCCGCCTTGCTGGGGACCCCAGGAAGTCACTGGCTTATATGCACTGCAATCCAGGTTAACAGACTGAAAGCACACAAATAAATCTTAGCTGTGAGGTTAGGGAGAGTTGGTAAAGACTCAGGTCTCTGCATGAACACGGAAGCAAGAGCCACAATACTGCCCAAGGGCCTTGATCCACATGAAGAAATTACCTCTGTCTCATAAATATTTTGGCTTTAATTTCTGAGTATCACAGAAAATCCACTATTTATTATCAGGAAAGCTGAAGATACCATAAATTCCTATGAAGGGAATTTATTCATGGGCCTTTTCTTAGGTCTACCTGAAGCGGAGACTCCTTGATCAGCCGGACAGGACGGGCTTGGCCGTGCCACCACAGCAGCCAGCCCTCACTGAGCTCAAGAGACGCGTGGTGGAGAGCCGGGCCCCAGGTCGGGAAGGCAGGCTGGACCTTTCCTGGTCCTCACTCCAGCTGACACCAGAGGAAGCCACCTTGCGAGCAGGGACTGAGCCAGCAGCCCACCGCCCCCCAGGCCTGGCACTTCCCTTCCACTCCCCTCAGGTGCACCAGGCAAGAGCCGAGTTGCTGCCAGCTGCACACCCCATTGCACATGCAAGCACCCGGCCCTGCAGCTGTCCCTCTGCCTGTGCTGGCTGTCCCTGGGGAGTGAAGACAGACGCAGTGCCCAGGCTCCAAGGCCACGGGGGCGCTCGTGTGCCAGGCTGGGGTGTCCTGTGTGTGCCCGGGCTGCTTCCCAGCTGGGCCTCACCCCTGAACTGGCTGAGCCCTCTGAAGACACACACAGAAATGGCCGCTGCAGCAGCCTCTTAGCTCTGCCAGCCAGGCACGAGGCCTCGCTTGCTGAGATGGGCTCAGGCCCTCGTTCGCTGTCCCAGCCACGTTCTGCATGTCCCCTTCACCCGGAGCAGTGTCCCAATTTGGAGGATGCTTTGCACAGAGGCCTACTTTCTCATCTACTAGAACAGACCTGAGCATCAGACAAGACTGCTAACGGTGGCAGGAGGGCCAGCAGCACCGGGGCGAGGGCATCCCTGGGAAGGCACAAGCACCCCACAGAAGGCTGGGGAGAGAGGCCAGAAACTGGCACCAAAGTCCTTTAAGCCTCACAACTTCCTCCTGCGAAGGTAGATGAGAGCCCTGTCGGGCCTGGACCTCATCAGAGGTCTGATCAACAGACGCAGTGGGCGGATGGAGGCGGTACTGGCCTGTGACCAAGCATCTTTTACTTTAACCAAGTTTTTAAAAATGTAAGCATTCCATGTATTGTTCTATTGCATCTCTTATTCATTGTTCTTTAGTTAACCTAAAGACGACTTATTCTGATTTCATTGTTTTATCAGTCTTCAGAATTCCCACATTCTGCTCATGATTTTGAGCAGAACTATAAACCCTGAAGCGTGCACCCTGCACTGCTCTTTGGGATTATTTTGATCCACATCCATGAGCTTAAAGAAGCTGAGACAGCCCTGGGTGCAAGGGCTGGGGACAAGTGCTCCAGGACGAGGGCCTCAGGCGCAGGTGCCGAGGCTGGGCTGCCGGCGGTGACGTCCACGTGTCCAGTAGGTGGCACATGAAGGTGCTCGAGGGGCTCTGGGACCCTCAGGGAAGCAGCCTCCAGCCCGGCCCTCCCAGCTGGAGCCCACTGCAGACAGCCGACATAAAGGGCCACGCTGAGTGCCGGCACCTCTGTGCAGCGCCAGCCCCGCGTGCTCGTCACTGGAGAGCTCCATTCGCAACATGTATGCATACCTTGTGCACCACGGCAAGCGCCCTGTGACAGGAGCGCAGCTCAAAGAGAAATTAGGGCAACGTGAGCCTTAAGTGCAGTGAGGGACTGACTAAAGGGGGGACATAATGTTATTAAATTTGCACATTGATAAGTGAGTTTGCAGTTTTGAGTAGCGTAGAGAAGCCCTGCTGGTCAGAGGCCTTCCAGGCTGGGTATTTCTCTATCCCTCACCTGAGTGGAAAGGAGCCATCACTGGAGGACTCAAAGGCAGCCGGAAGGCTGGGGAGGCTCCTTCTGAGGTCTTCCACCCTAGTCGCTGAAGCAGGACAGAGTCTGAAACTCGGAGTGACCTCCCACCCAACAGTGCACAGCCTAGGTGCAGATCCTAGTGAGACACTGCCTCCCCGACACAGACTGAATAACCCTGACAGTCGGATCGGGGAAAAGAAGCAGATTAAACATGGGAAGAAACTAGTCCACAGCTGTTAAAATATAAACACAAAGACCGAGTCATGAGGAAATAAAGAATCTGAGCAGACCTATAACTAGGAGGGAAGCTGAACCAATGGCCACAGCCTGCCAACACATGCCAGGAGTGAGGGCAATTTAGAATTATCCCCAACATTTAAAATGTTTTTAATCTTTTATTTGTTTGGTACATGGTCTCGCTATGCAGTTCAGACTCACAGAGATGCTCCTGTCTCAGCCTCCCCAGCACTGGGATTAGAGGCATGCGCCACCACACCTGGCTGGTTTAGGGGCCGGCATGGTGCACCTGGGGCTCCAGGGCCAGCACAGCATATGGTACTGGGAATTGAGTCCAGGTCCTTGCATTTGCCAGACAGGCATTTAGAGTGTGAGCATCTCCCCAGCATGCCCCCAACATTTGAAAAAGAATCAAAATAAATCCTCCTGAAATTTCCAAAAGGCTAATGATGAACCATCCTGAACATCACATGAAGCCAGCATTACCTTAATACCAAAGCCAAGCGAAGACACTAAAAGAAATTAATGTGACAAACCAATACCACCCGTGAATATTAATTCAAAAATCCTCAAGGAGATACTGGCAAAGCAAATTCAACACACTAAAAGGATTATGTGCTCCAGCCAGATAGGATTTAATCCCGAAATGACGGTGATTCAACATAGACAATTGGTCAGCGCAAGCACCGCATTGACAGGACTAAAAACAAACGTCCTTGGTCACTTAATGGAAACAGAAGGGCACTTCACAAGCTGAATGATCTTTCATGATAAATCTATTTAAGAAGTTGTGAACAAAGGAAGTAGTACCTCGGCATCATGAAGGCCACGCGGGACAAGTCCACAGCTAAAGACACGCTCAGTGGGGAAGAGCTGAAAGCTTCTAATTTAAGGCCAGGATGGAGAAAGGGGCCTCTGCATTCCCCCACAGCTCTGGGTCGGTGTGGTGAGTGCTGGGCCCGCAGGCAGACACCCCCGCCACAACTTGACAATTAGGAGAGAAAAAGAAGCAAAGCCAGGGCCTGGGCTGGCCACAAAGCTCAGGGGATTGAAGCGCTTGCTCAGGCAGACGCAGGGGCTGTGCTGCCCAGCCCCAGGGTGCGCTGAGGCTGTGATTGAGACTGGGCATGGTGGCACGTGCCTGTAATCCCAGCACTCGGGGAGCTGTGAACAGGAGGATCACTACGAGTCTGATCTACACAGTGAGACCTGTACACCCTGTAGACCCTGTACACCGTGCAAGAAAAAGAAAGAAAGAAAAAGAAAACAAAGCCAAACAATTAAAAAGGAAGAAGCAAAATTATTTCAGCTCACAAATGGCAGAACCTTAATGTGTGGAAATTCCCAAAGATTCCATGAAAATCTTTAATGTCAATAAACAGTTAAGTGAGGTAGCAGTTTATAAAGCTGATGGGGCAAATTCGGTTGTCTTTCTATACACTAACAATGAAAGTAACTAAGTACGGAAATAATTAAGAAAATATTCCTTTAAAGTAGCATTTAAAAAAACCCAAATTCATAGGAATTGCTTCAGCCAATGTAAGAGAAACTTACATACTAAGAAGCGCAAAACAGTGTTAAAGAAGTGAAAGAACACATGAATAAGTGCAGAGGGCTCGGCGCCCACATGCTGGGGGGAGCGGGCACTCCTGGACTCCCAGCCCGGTAAGCGGCCTGTGGATCCTGTCAAAATCCAGCGGAAAGGTTGTTCTGCCCTAGGTC
>PVKA01044167.1:0-16339 GCA_004027165.1 Ctenomys sociabilis | reverse complement strand
TTCTTAAGAGTCAAAGGAAATTGTCAACAGAGTGAAAAGACAACCCACAAATTTTGAAAAAATCCTAATAAGCAATCAGACAGAGGTCTACTGTCTAGAATATATAAAGAACTAAGATATAACAGGGCCCTCAAATTTAAAGACCCAATTCAGAAATGGGCATCTGAGATGAATACACACTTCTCAGAGGACGAAATTAAAGAATCCAATAAATATATGAAAAAATGCTCCACATCGCTAGTCATCCATGAAATGCAAATAAAAACAACACTGAGATACCATCTCACTCCAGAAAAAAATGGCTATCATAAGGAAATCAACCAACAACAGATGCTGGAGAGGTTGTGGAGAAAAGGGAACACTTCTCCACTGCTGGTGGGAATGTAGACTGGTACAACCATTGTGGAGGTCATTGTGGAGACTCCTCAAAAGAGTAGGACTAGAAATCCCATTCAAGCTGGCTATCCCCCTACTGGGAATTTTCCCAAAGGATCTGAAAACATTGTATCATAGTGATGTATGTGTACCTATGTTTATAGCAGCACAATGTGTGATAGCAAAATCTTGGAAACAACCAAGATGTCCATCACATGAGGAATGGTTGAAAAAGATGTGGTATTTGTATATAATGGAGTATTACTCAGCTGTTAAGAATGATAAGTTTGAAGCATTTATACTGAAGTGGATGCCACTTGAACATATACTCATAAGTGAAAGAAACCAGACAAACGTGTAAATATCATGTAGTCTCCCTAGTTTAAGAAACGAAAAGCAGAAATACAAATGGAAACGTACAACAACAACTAAAATCAATTGAGTCAGATAAGGCAAAATGAATGGCATATGCTGCAGGATACTAATCAGCTTTTCTTCTGGATGATTAACAACCTAAGTTCACAAATCAAAGTTGGAGAAACAGAAGAGCCACAAGGCCAGCCAACATTTTGGCCCTAGCCTTTCAAGGTCAGCGAAGACTCTGGACATAGGAGAACCTGTACTACAACATCATGAAACTCAGTTGAGCACCAAATTTTCTGAACAAGGAGATTATGGAGCCACAGAGGAAAGAGATCAAAGTTCTGTAATGTGCCTGGGGAGAGTCATATGGAGAGAAAACTTTCTCTCAGGCTCTCAGAGAGAGCAAACTGGTCAAGCATTGGCCATGACTCATCCACATGGATGACACAGACAAAGGATCTACAGAATAAGGTACAGGACTACAAGATAAACCCTGAGGGGACCTCACTGACCTCATAAGAAACATAAAGTACATGTGTTGGTATACAAGTCTTGCTCTATCTAGGTCTTAGCCATCCAGCAGAAAAGTATAAAAATGAAGTATACATCGCAGGGCCATAATATTAAGCTGAGCTGTAAATGGCTATGGTCGACAACTTCTTCGGATAACTCACTATTGTTCTGCAATGCTGGGCTGTATTGGATTGTGTTGTCAAGTTCAAGCACCTAAGATAGTTGAATGATAATGGAGTGCCCATCTCTGACAGGTGTAGAGCAAGGAAGGGGTATAGAAAGGAAGAATCATGATGTGTGTGTATAGACAGTACAGTTGGGATAGATAACGCTGTGCTTCTACATAATTCTATGAGAGGTAAGATTTGCACTAATAGGTGGTTGGACAGGGTATTATGTCAGCTTCTAGTACTATGGACAACCACAGGGAAAATATCAAGGTAGAAAGTATTAATTATTGAATCTTTGATGTAATTCAGGTATAAAAAATAAGATACGCAAAGAGCTACACTCTATTTACTGATAAGAGACATATGCTATAATAATGTCTGTAAGTATAATATCATAGATGCACCTTCTATGATACCAAAACATTATGAAAACAGTCTTCAATGTATTAATTTATCAAATCCATCTTGTCAACGTATCTTAAAACTGTCTCATTGATATTTGTACTTCAATAAAACAAAAATAAAATGAAAAAAATAAATAAAAAAAACAAGTAGGATACAGGAAAAAATAATTCATCATCTGCAAGATGATGCAAAGATCTACAATGTGGGACTAATAGGCATTAATGAGAAAGAAGAAGTCAATACAAATGACATAAAATGGATATGGGCAGAAGTAATAGCAGAAAAGTTCCCAAATGTGAGAAAACAATCTGACATTCAGGTAACCAAAGCACATACAACTCCAAATAACATCAACCCAACTAAAACCATATCCAGACATATAATAGTCAAGATCTCAGAAATCCAGCACAAGACCAATATACTAAAAGCCACTAGAGGAAAAAGAGAAGAAAAAAAAAAGCATTATTTTTGGCTGGGGAGATAGTTTTGCAGTATACGTGCCTGCCTGGCAAGGACAAGCCTCCAAGGTTGATTCCTGGCACTGCATGCCATGCCAGCCCCAAAACCAGGTGTGGTGGTGCATGCTTGAAATCCCAACACTGAGGCTGAACAGGAGGGTCACTATGAGTCTGCACTGCATAGCCAGACCCTGTGTGAAGTACATTTTTAAAATTTAAAATATAATGATAAATAAACTGGGAGTAACTATCAGTCCCCTCACATACCCTATCATGCATAACACAGTAAGCTTGACTCGGGGGTGCATCTGTATACTGTAAGTACGCATAATGATCACACTAATTGTAGAGAGTTCGTATCCGTATGTGATAGATCTTATGAAGCTGATTTTCTTATAAGGTCTAGTGTGAGGCCCGCGCCACAGGTCCATCAGCTACTCTTGGAGTGGTAGAGGGAAGAAATGTGGCCCATTCCAGGAAGAGTGTGGGCTCATCCTCAGCCCTGCATGTGGATGACCAAGCATAAGAAAGCCCTGGAACTGTGGACTGTCTGTGCTGCCCCAATGATAAAACTGGGCATGTCCAAAGCAGAGACTTCTTTATGTTGCTAGCTGCTCTTTTTGCAAGAGTGGGTTCTAGTAAAGAACATGGAAATAATACAAATGATCTTAATAATCACGATGACAGATTACTTTTTTTTTTTTTACTATCGGCCATGCACCAGGAATTGTGAAAAGGACTTTAGATGCATTATGTAATTGAATACCAACAATAATTCTGTACAGTAGATGTTATTCAAATCTACATGAGGAAACTGAGGATCAGACGAAGCTAAAGACGTTTTCAGAAGGTTACACTGCAGGCTCACGATAACAATCACAAATGTCTCCCCATTCTTTGAAGAAGGTCAGTAAGTCCTCAACCTTCCAGACAGGTGAAACTGAATCACAGTGCTGAACAGAGAGTTTTCGACCAAGAGAAGGATTTATCTGGCTCTGTCAGAGAGCAGGACACCAATGTAAACTGCCTGTTTTTGAGGATGCCTTGACAATACCCTCCAGGGTACTATAGGGAGAGGGATAAAATAGGAGAAATGTATGGAAGTTATCTTTGAAGAGCAAATGTAAAGCCCCTGTACACAAGAGTAAGGTCTTTCCTAAAAATTCAGTGTGTGCATTTGGGATGTGCAGATAAAGCTGAACCGGGGAGCTGTCACTCATGGTGGCTTTGGAAAATGAGGACTCAGCAGGATTCATCAGCACAAGACAGCAGCAAGGGAACTATGAGAGGTCCTGGATCGCAGAGGGAAAGGAGCAGAGGGGGAGGAGGTGCCCCTATTTTCTTCTTTCAACTCTGAGATTGTCTCCCAGCCAAAAATGTGAGCTCACCCTGGTGACACACTAGGTGAGAGTTTCACTTTTATGTCATTGTGCTGAGTGGTCTCTGTGCAGGAGCATCCAGCTTCTTGGTCTCCTGCCCATTAAGATTGTGGGAAGGAGAGTGCCTGCAGGTTCCTGTCATCCACAGAGCTCTCAGAGAATGGGCCTGCCCCATCCCCACTTGAGCTTCAGCACCCAGAATGCGTCCCGAACTCCAGTCAGAGGTAGGGCTTCTGCCCCAAGCTAATGTGGGGTCATAGAGTGGCTCATGAAGAATCAGAAACAGTAAGTTGTTGCAGTCCCAGAGGTGTTCACCACTGACAAGGACACCAGCCAGGCACAGGAGCCCAGCTGTGCATTCAAGAGCAACGGCGCTGGCATCATGGTGCAGCCTGTTGGTTGGGCTGCCTGGGCAAAGTCCCTTACTTCTCTGCCGGTTCCATCCTCCTGTCTTTATCTGTGCGATTTGGGTAAAAGCCCTGCTGTGCCCTGCAGTTCCCAGAGCATGAGGGAGGGAGGGAGGGAGAGAAGAAGAAGAAGAAGAAGAGGAAGAGGAAGAAGAAGAAGAAGAAGAAGAAGAAGAAGAAGAAGAAGAAGAAGAAGAAGAAGAAGAAGAAGAAAGAGAGAGAGAGAAAGAGAGAGAGAGAGAGAGAGAGAGAGAGAGAGAGAGAGAGAGAGAGAGAGAGAGAGAACACAGCTGAGCCAAAGATAGAAGCAGGGTGAGGCGGAGAGCTCTGCTTTGGGCCTGGGAGCTCCTGGCCTTCTAGCCCCAGCTATGCTATGCTGCTTTCTTGTTGGGTGGCCCGAGAAGCCATTCTACCCGTCAGAGTTTCATTTTCCTCAGGTCTAAAATGAACACCCTAAATAGGAAGTAACCTCTAGTGTATGGTACTCAAACCTTCATCCTTGTTTTCACTTTTCCAGTTTATTGCATGCTTTTCCCATGCTAGGAACGAGCTTACCTCAAGGAACAAGCCCTGGAAGCCACTGCTCTCAGAGGCCAGTGCCTTGCAGAAGACAGATGACAAACCAAGAGACCAATGCGTGGCCAAAGGTCAGGAAGTGCTGCGCCCCAGGAAGGGAATAAGCATACACTAGAGGTTCCCAAGATGCACCTGGCCTTAGGGCAGTGCTGAGGACAGGTTTCCGAGATGGACTGCCCACAATTAGTGAACTCTAACACAAGGACCTGAACTTCATGTCTCCCGCATGGCTAAGGAACTCTGTGGCTGCTACCATGTGAGGTAGGGCAGTTACTCTTCTTACATGTTTAGTGTCCCTGCTTACATTAAGCAGTTGAAGATCATAAAAAGACTTTAGATCTCTGAGTTCTCTTCCTTTGGTTTCTTCTTTATTCCCCAAGAAGTATAGCCTATGATCCATGAAATGCCCACAGGCAGTATCATATGGAAGGACACTACACTTCCATTATTCTGACAGCCTTTATTAAGAACTTTTTGGTCTGCCCTGCCTTTATAAACTGTGGCATCATTTACCATCTGCCATTCTTTTTTCCCCCCACTTTTCCTGAAACCTGTTTATTTTTAGGGTTTCCTAAACTGTACACACTTACCCCATAGAACTCATATTAGCAAGTTCAGTTGGTACATGACAGATTTCATGCAAGTCTCCTGCATCATAAATTACACAATCCAGAAGTGTCGCTGTGGCACAGCATGGTGCTCATTCACCCCATTAACTCTTTAACACTCAGAACAGAGTCCCCTTCCCAGACACAGTAGCCAGAATTACATTCAAGTTCAGTTAAGGACAGAAGCACGTAGGAAACTGAAGTTGTGTTCACCAAAAGACACAAGTTTCTCATTAAACTTTGTTTTAATGGGTCTCAAAATTCTGTGACAGATTTTTGGTCCAGTTGTTTCCATCAAAAAGTATTGATTTTAAAAACTAATAACAAAAACTGCCACACACAAAAAACCCAAAATGGTCCACAAAACATTCTCCTTTCCTTCTGAAGGTTTTATGATGCATTGTTATCATTAACCAGTCTTTCACTTAAATGGCCAATTGGGAGAAACAGTTCTGAGACTGTTCTTCAACCACTGATTAAGACTGGGGTGGCAGATGTGAGGGGTAATATTCATTTAGCCTTCTGAGCTTCCTGGGCAGACTTGGTGACCTTGCCAGCTCCAGCAGCCTTCTTGTTCACAGCTTTGATGGCACCCACAGTAACTGTCTGTCTCATATCTCAAATAGCAAAATGACCCAGACATGGGTAGTCAGAAATGCTCTCGATAGACATGGGCTTGCCTGGAGCCATGCCGACAATGGCAGCATCACCAGATTTCAAAGACTTGGGCCCATCTTCCAACTTCTTACCAGACCAGTAATCAATCTTTTCTTTCAGCTCAGCAAACTTGCAAGCAATGTGAGCTGTGTGACAAACCAGGACAGGGGCATAGCCAGCAAGATCTGGCCAGGATGGTTCAAGATAATCACCCAAGCAATGAAACCAGCTGCTTCCATTGGTGGCTTGTTTTTGCTGTCACCAGCAAAATTGCCACACCAGACATCTTTAACAGACACATTCTTGTCATTGAAACCCACATTGTCCCCAGGAAGAGCTACACTCAAAGCTTCATGGTGCATTTCAACAGACTTGACTTCAGTTGTGATGTTGACTGGGACAAAGGTGACCACCATGCTGGGTCTGAGAACACCAGTCTCCACTTGGCCCACAGGGACAGTGCCAATACCACCGATTTTGTAGACATCCTGGAAGGGTAGCCACAAAGGCTTGTCAGTTGGGCGAGTGGGTGGGAAGATGCAATCCAAAGCTTGAAGTAGTGTAGTTCTGCTGGCATTGCCATTTTTATAAGTGACCTTCCATCCTCTGAACCAAGGCATATTAGCACTTGGCTCCAGCATGTTATCACCATTCTAACCAGAAATTGGCACAAAAGCTACAGTATCAGAGTTGTAGCCGACTTTCTTAATATAGGTGCTGACTTGCTTAACAGTTTCCTCATATCTCTTTTGGCTGTAGGGTGGCTTTGTAGAATCCATTTTGTGAACACCAACAATTAGTTGTTTCACACCTAGGGTGTAAGCTAGATGGGCATGCTCACGGGTCTGCCCATTCTTGGAGATACTAGCTTGGAATACACCAACACCAGCAGCAACAATCAGGACAGCACAGTCAGCCTGAGATGTGCCTGTAATCATGTTTTTCATGAAGTCTCTGTGTCCAGGGGTATCAATGATGGTCACATAATACTTGCTGGTCTCAAATTTACACAAGGAAATGTCAATGGTGATATCATGCTCATGCTCGGCTTTCAGCTTGTCCAACACCAAGGCATACTTGAAGGAACCCTTCCCCATCTCAGCAGGCTCCTTCTCAAAGTTTTTAATGGGTCTCTTGTCTATGCCACCACATTTGTAGATAGCTGATGGTGGTGGACTTGCCGGAATCCACATGTCAAATGATGATGATATCAATGTGAGTCTTTTCCTTTCCCATGTTGGCTCTGATTTAGTGGTGGTTTTCACTACACCTGTGCTCTCATGGCAAGCCCATTGCAAAAAAAAAGCACCATCTGCCATTCTAAGATTCACTCAGAATGCATACCTTGAATCTTTTAGGTTATTCCATAGCTATTTATTGAGTGTGTGCTTTCAAACACTTACCATTTAAACAAAAAATAAATTGTACCTTGGTTTTCAGGAAGTGGGTATAATTGTACAATTCTGCAGTAAGCTTCTACTGGGATAACCCAAGGGAACTTATAATGACCAGGTCTTCAAAGATGGTGGTCAGAAAATTCTCTGAACAAGAGCCTTTTACTGTAAGGTGTGGTCCTGGTACCCCTGTAATCCTGGCACTCAGGAGGCTGAAGCAGGAGCTGTTATTGTGAGTCTGAGGCTAGCTTGAGCCACAAGATGAGTTTAAGGCCATCCTGGGCTATGCAGCAAGATCCTGACTAAAAGGAAAAAAGGCAGTGTGTGTGTGTGTTTTTAAATGTTAAAAAATGTTCATGTCAGGTTTGCATCAATAGCTGATTTAAGAAACCTGCCACCATGTTAAAAAATCAAATCCTTTGGCAAAGTACTGGACTTCTTATTGCTTGACAGATAAAAGAGCTGGAGTGTTGACTCAGAGAAAGGGCAGCTCCAGAGTAACCAGGTGGCACAGCCTAGGTGCACCTGCCTGGAACTGCATCCAGGAGGTCAGCGTTCTCCAGGACTGTTTGTCAGATAACAGAATTTCTGAATATTGGACAAGAGGTCTAGTTTGTGAGAGCAATGTAGAAATGGCAAGAAGCATTTCTCTTTGGAGTGAATGGAAGCCTGGCTGGTCTGTAACTTGGATTTTCTGGATCTTTATTCAGGCAAAGTGGGAGACAGATGGGGAGCACAGAGTGAACCCGACCCTCTTCGTGGCATGTGTCTGCGGCTCACGGTGATTCCAGTACTCAACTTGTCATGGGTCTGGGTGAGAAATAACTTGCATCTACAGATTAATAAGAAAACGTACTTTTTCTAATGAGGTGTAAATTTGGCATCTTTGAAATGGGTCTGGGTGAGAAATAACTTGCATCTACAGATTAATAAGAAAACGTACTTTTTCTAATGAGGTGTAAATTTGGCATCTTTGAAATTATGCATTTTTAAAAGAATTTTTAATACTCCAAAACACATGATCTTTCATACCTTGATTTTTCTTTTACTATTCTTTTTCCTTTTGTTTCTTTCATAACTGATATGTTTAATAGAAATATGATTCTTTTTTAGTCAACTGGTTGCATTTATAGTAGTATTAGCTTAATGGTATGGGCCATAATATATTAAATCAAATGGTGTTGGCATCAGAATTTTTTTTTTGTACCAGAGATTGAACTTTGTTTTTTTTTTTCCCCTGTATTTATGACAGGGTCTACAGGGTTTACAGGGCTATGCATCTGATCTATATAGATCAGAGTTGTAGTGATTCTCCTGTTTATAGCTTCCCAAGTGCTGGGATTACAGGTGCATGCCACCACGCCCAGTCTCTATTGTTGTCTCAGCGTGCCCTGGGGGTGGAGCCTGAGATTGAATTTTGGACAATGTGCTTGCCAGGTAGATGCTTATTCTACTGAGCTATGACCCCAGAAATTTGTACCCATACCAACTACACATGCACAAATATGTGGTAGTGTACTGGAAAGAAAAAAATCCCATTGAATATAGCTTTTATTCACCCAAATAGAAATATAAAAATGATAGTAATTTTCAATTATAAGAATTAGTTTCTTGGACTAGGGGTGTAACTCAGTGGTACAGCACTTGCGTAGCATGGGTGAGGCCCTGGGTTCCATCACAGCAACACAGTGGACTTCTCAGGCAAAATGGAAGGGCAAGCCATTTGTTCATAACTTACCTTTAAAAAGCACCCCAAAGCCTAAGTTTATGGCTCAAGACTACTCAGAGCCAGGCGTGGTGGTGCATGCCTGTAATCCCAGCACTTGGGAGGCTGAGGCAGGAGGATTGCTGTGAGTTCGAGACCAGCCTGAAACTGCATAGTGAGCTTAAGGCCAGCCTGAACTGCATAGTGAGACCTTGTCTCAAAAAAAGACCAAAACCAAAACAAAACAAAACAAAAAAGACTACTCAGAGGCCAAGGCCATGGCTGTGCTGCAGACTCACTGTCAATTGCAGGTCTCACGGAGGAATCCCATATTTTTCCTTAATCTCAAAGATAAAAGTTCAAAACCAAGAGGTCCACAAGAGCAGGCCCCTCTGGAACGGTAGGGGAGAACCTCCATCACCTCTTCTAGTATCTAGTGTTTGCCAGAGCCCCTGGCACGCCTTGGCTGGAAGTCACATCACTGTGATCTCTAGCTCCATCTTCATGTGACTGCTTTCTCTGTGTCTCTGTGTTGTCATGGGTGCTCTCCATTCTGTGTCTCTCCTCGGTTTACAAGAACCTCAGTCTCACTGGGTCAAGGATGCTACTTTACATGATCTCACATTAAGCTGGTATCCAAATAGGGACTCAAACTTAGCCTGGAAAACAGCAGAGTTTTAGGAGGCTCAGGTCCTGGCTTCTTCTACTTTCTCTTCAAAATCTCTGACTTTACCATACTGTCTTTCAAGCAAAAGTTTTATTCTTTTTTAAATTAAGGGTAATAAATGAAAAAAAGACAAAAAAAAAAGTTATAGGACAGTCCTGCTACAATGCTGTATATGGTTAAATTTCTAATTTTCTGTATAAAAATATGTAAGCATTTATTGCTCTTTTTTAATTATTTTTTCTTCATATTCTGTAGGGACTTAAAGTTTAACATATCAATACTTAATGGAAAATACCTGCTCCATGTTATGCCTAAGGTGATTGATACTTAGACAGATGGGGTAAACTGAAATGTGTATATTGCAGGGTAATAATAAGCTTCTTTTCTGGAGAGTTAACAGCCTAAGTTTGCAGATCAAAAATTAGAGAAAAAGAAAGGCTGAAAGGTCAGCCAACATTTTGGCCTTAGCCTTTTAAGGTCAATGAAGACTCAGGACATAGGAGAACCTGTACTGTAACATCATGTAACTCAGCTGTGTCCCAAATTTTCTGATCAAAGAGATTATGAGGCCACAGAGGAAAGTGATCATGATGTAGAGTGTGACTAAGTAAAGTGACATGGAGAGAAAACATTCTTTCAGGCTTTCACAGAGAGCAAATTGGCCAAGCAATGGCTGTGACTCATCCACAAGGCTGACACTGGCAAAGGATCTACAAAGTGCAGTACGGGGTTACAGGACAAATACTGAGGGTACATGACTGATCTCATCAGATATAAAAGTTACATTTCTTGTTATGTAGGTCTTGCTTTATCTTGATCTTAACCATCCAGCAGAAAAGTATAAAAATGAGGTATATAAAGTAAAGCCATATTAATATGCTGAGCTGTGAAAAGCTCAAGTCAACAACTTCTTCAGATAACACACTACTATTGTGGACTGCTGGACTGTGTTGGATTTTTTGTTGAATTCATGCACCTATAATATTTAGATGCCAATGGAATACCCATTCTGACAGGACTAAACAAGAAAAAGGGGATATGAAGGAAGGACCATTTTGTATTTGTGTATACGGAGTAGTCAGGATGGATATACATCTACTTTCACTTAATTCAATGAGAAGAAAGATTTGTACTGACAGTGTTTGGCCAGGATATCCTGTCTGCTTCTTGTATTATGGATAACCACTAAGAAGATAACAATGTACAATGTACTAATTATTGAAACTTTCCTATTAATCATTTTTGAAACTATCTCATTGGTATTTGTTTCTCAATAAAATAAAATTAAATTTAAAAAAAACAAAAAAACCCAAAATCTCTGATTGACTAAAAACAATATTTAAAAACCTCTGTAGCAGGGTAAATACAATTTTAAATACTATGAGACACTTTAAATAGTTCAAATTAATAAATTAGTTTCTACTATCAAAGCAGTGCAATTATGTGATTCACAAAGTAGTTGCAGACTTAACTTTAAAAACATTAATTTAGAATTGTGGATGTAGCTCAGTGGTAGAGCACTTGCCCACCATGTGTAAATAAGATGTGTGAGACCATAGGTCCAAGCCTCAGTACTGCAAAAACAAACAAAACAAGAGACTAAAACAAGAAATTTGAAGTTCCCAACTGAACAGGGCCTTATTTGAGTACTGTTGATACCTCATTGGTTAAAACTTCACACCCACTTTGAGTTCCTTTCTGACTGTGAGGCACTTACTTGGACATGAGCCCTTTAATCAAACCCTCTACCTATTGAGCCCCCCCATGTGCTACCATCCTCTGGCTTGAGCTTCCTCCCAGCCTCATGCTCCTGACTCAGAGACTGGCTGTGCCCTGCACTCTCCTCATCAGTGTCCTGGCTGCTTTTGCTGGGGGGATGTGCTGTGGCAGACTGCAGGTGGCTGCTATTTGCGGCAGTGAGCTCCATGGACAGCACTGTGCTTGCTTTAGGGCTTAAGCCTGTTTGCTCTTGTCTGATGACCCAAGAGGGCTCCAGGCCCAAAGCCATTTTATGAGCACTCCAAGTGTCCCTGAGGCTTTGTGATGGCTGCTATGGAAAATTGTCCATGCCAAATGCCTGGACAGTTGACTGAGTCCAGTGCACTAACCCAGAGAAATGATAGCAGTAACCAACTTCCACTGAGCACTTGACTGTGTGCAAAGCACTTTGAGCAGCTCTTGACATGAGTGTTTACATTAAACCTGCACTAACCTTATGCAGGTATAAATATTCTCCCCACGTTATAGATGGGAATCCAGGGTACATACAGAGCCAGGCTGTCTGTTCTTGGGAACACTGATCCCAGGGAGAAGACCTTTCACCACTTGGCTCTGTCTGGCTCTTTTTGGGCTGCTATAAAACAAAAACTAACATAGACCAAGTGGCTTATACATAAAGGACATTTCCTTCTCACAGATCTAGTGGCTAGGGTGTCTTCCATCAAGGTACCATCAGGCTTGAAGTCTGCTGATAGCCCAGGTTGGTAGGTGGCCATCTTTAAAGCATAACCCCACACAAGGGGGCAGTAAGGAAGCTACCTTTGGTTTCTTTTCCATGGGGACAAGGATCCTATTTGTGAAGGAACATGCTGCAATTAGCCCTCCAAAGGCCTACCTCTGAGTAAGCACACATTGAGAATTATGTTTCAAGGTATAATTTTCAGACTGTGATAGGCCTTCTGCAGAGAAAGATCTATAGAGAACAAGAGTAGAACTTTGGGGGAGTATAAAGATGGATGGATGATATAATAATAGATTGATCACCAGATAGCCTGACTGCCTGGTCAGGATTTGCCAGGCCCTTCCAATAATGTCACAAATAGGTTAAGTAAAGATTACAGGAGGCCATTGTTTTGGACTAAGGTATATGGTCCCAACACAACAGGCTAATAATCAAAATGGCGTTATTCATGCTCAATTCCAGTCACCAAACTGAAACTAATTGGTTTATCTGACCTTCTAAGGAATCAGGATTAGAATATTAGTATTGGCTCAAATTTCCCAACTGGGCCAATTTCAATAGACGTGATAATGAAGTTAATCCTTCCACAAAAGAAGGAACATGAAATAACCTGACTTTAATCAATCAGTTGTTTTACCTTTCATATCATCTCCATGTCCATATCTTACAGAAAAATTACACTGAAATGACAAATCTAGCTTTTGTTGTTTCTTTCCAGCTCTTTCATCTATAAAATCAGTCTTCAGCTTGGGCCATGAGACATAGTCTATTTTATGAAATAAAATGTTGCCAAACATAGAACAAAAAATAAATAAGTTAAAGTGATAAAACTAAATTGTCATAATTGATACACATGGTCATAAACATGGGGTGAGAGTTTGTGGTCCTGAGTGACATCACTTGGGATTGAATCCCAGTATCATCATTTCTAAGTAATGTCAATTTGGGTCCATTTGTGCCCCACATCAGCATGTGGGAGGGACTCAACATACCTGTATTTTTTATAGATAACTCCAGTGGCTGATAGGAATTAATGATTCAGAGAGACCAGCTGGGAAACAGTATTGATAGTATTGATAGTCCAGAAGAGATATACTGATTGGCCTGAGAGAAGAGCAATGAGGAAATGAGGTGAGAGGTATTTATGAGGTTGTGCTGAGACTTTGTTGACTGGTCAATATAGCAAGGGATGGAAGTTGAGTTGGGTTTTTGACAGTGTTATTAGGGGTGACAAACAATATCTCCAGGCACAGTGTTTCTAAACTTCAGCATGCCTCAGAATTACTTGGCTTGTTAAGATGGAGACTGATGGGCTCCCATCTAGTAGACTGGGCTGGGAATCAAGAATTTGCATTTCTAAATTCCCAGGTGGTCCTGGTGCTGCTAATGCTTTAGAACCATGTGGGAAACTTGGATCTCTGGAAAGCATACACCCCAAGTTATGCAAAAAGAGGAGTGGGAACTGGGAAAACACTGTTCTGTGAGTGTCATTGTTAAATGCCATATAGAATGGCAGGGATGGGTTCTTAACTTGCTTATTTGTACTTTTGGTTAGTACATGTTTGCTCTATGTAATGGTTGCATTCATTGTGGAGAGTTGTTGAAAGTCCATAGCACTCTTATTTCCCTTCTTTTCCCTTTCCTGCACCTTCTTCTCTTGGTCCCCTGCCAAACTGAAACACTCCCTGTTTCCTACTATTTATCTTTTATTTTGTTTTTTAACTTATTTATATTTTGCAGAAATGTGAATAAATTATTTGTACAAATAATATGAAGAATTTATATAGAGAATTTATTTATATTTTAAAAGAAAATGTGCAACATTTAAGCATGCATTTATGTGCTTGATTTAATTAACTTAATATTATGATCTCATGGTGCATCTGTGTTTCTATATATGATTCAAGATTCTTTGTGACAGAATAGTATTCCATGATGTGCAAATGCCACGTTTTCTTTATGTATTTATCTGTTTATCAACATAGAAGCTATGTGTTTTTAAGATTTAGCTATTATGAGTAGCACTGCTATAAAATGGGTGTGCATGCATTAGTCTAATATGGTGTCTTTAACTTTTTCAGGAAGATACCTAGAAGAGACCAGCTAGATTGAATGGAATCTTTTAATTTTTTATTTCTTTAAGAATCTCTGCATTGAAAGTCTAGGTCTAACATGTGAGTGGGACCACATGGGACCCACCAGATCTTCCTTTGAGACATAGCCTGGGCCCAGCATGTGAGTTAGACTGCCCATGGCCTGCTGAATCCTCATTTGAGCCAGTGCATAGGCCCTGCATGTGAGTGGAACTTCCTCCATCAGACAGCCCAGTGAGGAATCCTGCAGCAGAGCTCCCTGCAGAGATGCTAGAGGAAAGACCCCCCCCCCCAGCTGATCCAGGAGCAGAACATCTTGCCAGAGAAACACAGCGTGTTCACCTCCAACGGCTGCAGTAGGAGGAAGTGGAGCACAGCAACCAGACCCAAGCCACACCCACCTGGACAAGTTTGAACTTGGTAGATCTGGGCCTGGTGTTAAGATAATAACTCTGCCAAAACTCTACACAAAGCTCAGAAGACAGTGCTATACAAAATGACAAAGACAAGGAGCAAAATGCATTCTCAGGCCCTGAGTCCACCTAGAACAAATGCAGGAGAAGATACCATAGAAGAAATTGGAAATCACACACCTGAAATCTCTGAAATAATAGTGTCTGAAATAAAGAAATAACTGCAGAAAGGTATAGATTAAATCAGATCAGAAATAATTTCTGAAGTAATACAAAAGAAATGATAACTATAACGAAATAAGTACTAAGTACTTCTAAAGAAGACACTGATAAAAAATTAGAGGAGAATAGAAAAATGATGGAATCCGTAAATGAGTAATGTAGGAAAGAAATAGAATACATGAAGCAAATTCAAAGTGATATACAGGAAATTAAAACTTCAATAACAAGCTGGCAAAATCATTTGAATGAAAGAGAAAATAGTTTCAGACCTTGAAGACACCATTACAGCTAGTGAAAATATAAGAAAATATCTCTTAAAAACAACTAGAATGCAGGAAAAAAATAATTCAACATCTGCAAGATGATGCAGAGATGGACAACATAAGACTAATAGGCATCAATGAGAAAGAAGAAATCAATACAAATGATATAAAAAGAATACGGATGGAAGTAATAGCAGAAAACTTCCCAAATATGAGGAACCAATCTTTTATTTAGGTAACCAAAGCATACAGAACTCCAAAGAACATCAACCCAATTAAAACTACACCTAGACATAAATGATCAACATGCCAGAAATTCAGGACAGGAACAGTATGCTAAAAGCTTCTAGAGAAAAGAACACATCGCATTTAAAGAAAAATTGATCAGAATAATGGCAGATTTCTCTTCACAAACCATCAAGTCAAGAAGAGCATGGGAAACAAAAAAACAAGAGAAACATTTTGGCCGGGGAGATGGCTCAGTGGAATAAGTGCTTCCCTGGCAAGTGCAAGGGCCTGAGTTCAATCCCCGGTTCTGCCAAAAACAACAACAACAACAACAACAACAAGAGCATGGAGCAAAGTACTACAAGTCGGGCAAGAAAAAAAATTCAAACCCAGACTGATGTGCCCTGCAAAACTCCCCTTCAAGTATAATGGAGAAGTGAAACACTTCCATAACAAAGAACAACAAAATTTCATGATGACAAAGTCAACCCTACACAAAGTACTAAAAGAAATTATAGAGAGGGATCAAAATGACCACAACTCCATGAATGAGATGGAAAGAACACACCAAACACGACAAACAATTAAACACAAGAGAAAAAGAGGTATACAGAAGCAGTCTTTCAATTATTCTTTGTATACAGCAGAAAAATATTTCCATCAGTATATTCTGCAAATGGACTTTCTCCTGCACGATATGGGTCATGATTCTGTCTGGATCTACAAGGTGGTTATCAAGGAAATAGCAGTAGCTCAGTCCCACAGATGACACCTGGTCACCAGTAAGCGTCATGGATACTGTCCATGTCCCAGACTTACTAGAATTTTGCGCAATATCCTATCCCCAAATTGTTAAAAGTGCTGGTCATATATTTGCCATTCCAGTATTTATGTTATGTTTTATTCTTCATAATTCTTTACTATCATGAAAGCTTCTTCTTAGTTGAATTGTTTTAAAATATTTAATTTTTTTTTTTTTTTT
>PVKA01044166.1:0-16346 GCA_004027165.1 Ctenomys sociabilis | reverse complement strand
AAAACTTTAAAAGCTGATTTTTAAAAAATGTGGCCGGGCGTGGTGGTGCAGCATATAATCCCAGCACTCAGGAGGCTGAGGCAGGAGGATTGTTATGAGTTCGAGACCAACCTGAGCTACAAAGTGAGCTTAAGGCCAGCCTGAACTGCATAGTGAGCCTGTCTCAAAAAAAAACAAAAAAAAAAAAAACAAAAACAAAAAATGTGTCTAGCAGAGCCAGGTGTGGTGGTGCACACATGTAATCCCAGCACTGGAGGCTGAGGCAGGAGGATCACTGCAAGTTTGAGACCAGTCTGAGTTACAAAATAAGCTCAAGGCCAACCTGAATTGTACAATGAGACCCTATCTCAAAGACAAAAAATGGACTGCTGAGATAGGTCAGGGGACTAAGGGTCTGCTTAGCAGGGTAAGCACAGGGACTGGGATTCAGTCTCCTGTACTGCATGCTGAGCAGGCCCTGCTCCTGGGCACAATGAACCCACCACAGAATCCAGGAATAGTGGCATATGTCTGTACTTCCAGGGATGGTGAGGCTGAAAACAGGAGAATCACTGTAAGTCCAACTTGTATAGTGAGACTCTGTACCCAATACATTAAAAAAAAAAAAAAAGCCTAGCTAAATTTGGTGGCACATTGCTCATAATCCCAACACTAAGAAGGCTGAGGCTGGAGGATCACTGCCATTTCAAGGCTGGTCTGGGACACATAATGAGTTCAAGGGCAGCTTGAACTGCACAGTGAGGCCTTGTCTCAAAAAAAAGTTTTGGGGGCTTGGGAGATGGCTCAGTAGAATAAGCACTTGCCTGGCAAGTGCAAGGGCCTGAGTTCAATCCCCAGTCCCACAAAACAAAACAAAACAAACAAACAAAAACCAAAGTTCTGCAACAAAACAAAACCTACAATGGCCAGGGGAGATAGCTCAGTAGAACAAGTGCCTGCCTGAGTTCAATCCCACGTACCACAAAAAAAAAAAAAAAAAAAAAAAAAAAAAAGTTTTCAACAATACAGATGTAATCAATATTTAAATAATGTTTTAGAAAGGGCCAGACAGTAAATATTTTAGGCTTAGGCTTGACAAACTATATAAGTCTTCTATTTTTATTCTTTTACTTAAAAAAAAAAATCTTGCCAGGTATTGTGGCACAAGCCTGTAGTCCCATCACTTGGAGAACCTGAGGCATGAGGGTCAACACAATTTGAGGTCAGCCTGGGCTACATAGTTGAGTTCAGGGCTAGCCTAAATTATATGGCAAGACCCTAAGTAAAAACTATTTTTAGTATCTAGATCATATGAAAATAGCCATAGTTAGCCGGGCATGGTGGCGCATGCCTGTAATCCCAGCACTCGGGAGGCTGAGACAGGAGGATTGTTGTGAGTTCGAGACCAGCCTGAGCTACAAAGTGAGCTTAAGGCCAGCCTGAACTGCCTAGTGAGACCCTGTCTCAAAAAAAAAAACAAAAAAAAAAACAAATAGCCATAGTTTTTTAACTGTATTTATTTTTATGTATTTAGTACAGGGTCTGCAGGGTCTCACTTTGTAGATCGGACTTGTAGTGATCCTGTTTTCAGCCTCTCAAGCCCTCAGATTACAGGCACGCACCACCACCTAAACAGACACTTTAATTCACTGACCTATCTGCCTGACCCGGCCTCTAGTTTAGAACTACAGAAAGTGTTCAGTTTCCTTAATTCTGTTATACAGGGAACTTTAGCCATATACATTAGCTATGTATAGTTCAAACTCTTTAACATGGGCTATGGGACCTTGGGTGTCATAACTCCTGCTCACCCTTCTAGCCTCATCTGAAGCAGTTCTTCCTGTATACTGCTATCCTACTGTTCTTTCAATTCTTATTTAATTTTTTCCCCTTTTTTTCGTGTGTGGGGATTTACTGGGAATTGAAATCAGGACCTTGTGCTTGCAAAGTAGGTGTTGTACTGAGCTGTATCCCCAGCCAATTCTTTTGTGGTGGACCTGAGGATTGAACTCAGACCCTTGCGCTTGCCAGGCAAGTGCTTATTCTACTGAGCCATCTCCCTGGGCCCCTCCAGCCAATTCTTTCAATTCTTAAAATACCCTGTTTTTGCTTTAAGACTTTTTTTTTCTTCTTCCTGGTACTGGGGATTGAACTCAGGACCTTGTGTTTGCCAGGCAAGTGCTTATTCTACTGAGCTATCTCCCCAGCCCCAAGACCTTTCTATATACTTCTTTCTGCCTGCCTTTTACTTATCTAGCCAATGGCTGTTGAGTCTAAAAGTTTTAAACAGCTCATAATTCCTGAATTCCAGAATTATAGCAGGCTTCCTATTTCATGCACCTGTACCATCTTGCAATTCTCATTTATGACACTTGTCAAAAGCACACAGATTGGAAACTAAGCTCTAGTACATGAGATCATATGACTTCTGTTAATTAGTTGACACTATTTCCTAAATAAAATTTTTGGTTATCAGGAGATTTAATGATCTGTACTGAAAATAAAGAAAAATATATCTGGAAAAACAAAAATTACATGTTTATAAAGAGAATGGAGAGGACCAAAAATAGGGACTCTGATCACACTATACATTTGTCTTTACTAGATGTAAATATTGGCCATGTTTACTAAATTAGAAGAATTTACAGAAGACACTTGTTAAATGTGTTTATGAAATGAATCCAATGCATTGCATACAAATTCACAGAAAAGACCATTTAATGTAGATACTTATTGAGTACATCCTATATGCCAAACATTCTGTTTTTTTTTCTTTTTTTTGGCAGAACCAGGCACTGAGCTCAGGCCCTTGCGCTTGCCAGGCAAGTGCTTATTCTACTGAGCCATCTCCCTGGACCCCCAAGTATTGTTTCTGTCTGACTTCTAATTTTCACAATTTCCATGGAAAGTAGAAATTATTACTCATAGCTCACCAATGAAGAAATAGATCCTTAGTAAAGGTGGATTACTATACCAGAAGTCTACTATAGGTCTACCAGAACTTACAAGATGAAAAGGTTTAGTAAACAAAAAGGTAATTTAGATCAAAAACCAAAACCAAAAACACATTGAATCATAATGCTGGGCATGGTGGTGCATGCCTGTAACTCCAGTGTTCTGGAGGCTAAAGCAGGAGAATCACTAGTTTGAAGCCAGTGTGGGCTATAAAGAGAAAGCCTGCCTCAAGACAAGATGAAACAAAATAAAACAAATCAAATCAAATCATTGAATTTGTTAATACTTTACATCTTAAAACTTTGAAAAGGCAGGCACATTGGCAAACTTACAAATCCCAGCACTCTAGAATCCCGCTCAAGCAAGAAAATCTTAAGTCCCACATGGACTGAGATAAAACATTGACATCTTCCTGTCTTAGCCTATGGAGTAGCTGTTGGTTTTTCTCCCTTTAATTAATAGACAATATAGAGCTACCTGTATTGGTGAATGCCTGTAGTTCTAGCATTTGGGAGCCTGAAGCAGGAACGTCACAACTTTTGAATCCTGCCCGGGCAACTGCATATGAGCCTGTTTTTTCAAGATGAAAAATAAAGCTGGGAAAAAAAAAAAAAAAAGCTGGGCATGGTAGCACATGCCTGCAATCCCAGCACTTGGGAGGCTGAAACAGGAGGATCACTGTGTTAGGCCAGCCTGGTCTACAAAGTGAGCTCAAGGTCATCCTAAACTGCATAACAAGAACTAATTTATTTGTCTCAAAAGGACAATAAATAAATAAATATAAATAAATTTAAAAAAGCTCACCAGGGATGCAGGGATGTGACTCAGTGTGAAAGCCCTGGGTTCAGTCCTCTGTAACACACACACACACACACACACACACACACACACACGGTGGCACATGCCTACAATCTCACTTCCTAGACACTGAAGGAGAATAACAAATTTGAGGTTAGCTAGGGCAATTTAGGGAGACACTGTCCCAAAATAAAGAAAATAAAGTTGCAATACAGCTTAGTGCTCCTTCATACCATATACACATTTATTTTTGTTATTCCTAGTCAAAAAGCTTTTATTTAATTTTTTTGAGACAGGGTCTCCTTATATAGTTCAGGATGGCCTTGAATTACTGGTGACCCTCCTGCCTCAGCTTCCTAAGTTTGGGTTTATAGGTGTGCATTTTTTAAAATCAACCATGGCAAACCTTTTAGCACTTTCAATGGTAACAGTCTATGTGTGCCACAGGTTCACCATTGTTTTAAAAAGTCTTTAAAATGGTAAAAGCAGGGCCGGCGGTATAGCTCAGCGGACTAAGCGCTTGCTTAGGTAAGCGCAGGGACCAGCGTTCGATCCTTGGTTCCCCCAGCCGCGTCGGCCCCGCCTTCGGGTGCGCTGAGCCGGCAATGCAATCCGGGCGCAGTGGCGCGCGCCTGTCAAACCAGCACATGGGAGGCAAAAAGCAGGAAGATCACTATGAATGTGGGCTGCATGCATAGTGAGACCCTGCACCAAAAAAAAAAAAATAGAAAAAGATAAAATGGTAAAAGCCTGAAAGGCTGAGAGTAAATTCTGAATTTTGATACCACTCAAGGAGGCTGCATGTGGTGGCACAGACCTGCAACTCTAGTACTTGGGAGGCCCAGGCAGGAATGCCTAAAGTTTAAGGTCAGCATGGGTTATATAATGAGCTAACAACAGCCTGAACTACATAGGGAGACCCTGTCTCAAAAGTAACAGCAAAAATAACAAAAAAAATTCACTCAAGAAAAGTTTTTTTTTTTCCCCTCCAAGAATGACTGGCCTTAAATTTTGCTCTGGCTTTAAGTATCTCCTCTTTTTCTTTCTTGGTGGTACCAGGGATCAAACTCAGGACCTTGTGCTTACCTTGCCAGGTAAGTACTTATTCCACTGAACTATCTTATCTCCCCAGCGCTTTAAGCATCTTTTCTATTGTGTGAATAACATAGAGATTTTGATTTAAGGCAGAAACCAACCTTTAAAAAATACTTAATCAGGCTGGGCATGGTGGTGTACATCTATAATCCCACCATTCAGGAGGTTGAGGCAGGAAGACTGTTGCAAGTTCAAGACCAGGCTGGGCTACAAAGTGAGCTCAAGGCCAGTCTGCACTGCATAGTGAGTCCCTGTCTCAAATCAAACAAACAACCCAACTTACCCAGTTCTACAAAAGAGTAATTTGGAAAGAAGCATAACCTTTAGCTATTAGATGGTCTTAGGTTCAGCTCTCAATTGTCTTTTGCTAGATAGGTGACTTTGGATAAATTCATTATTCTAAAAAAACTTTGGATAAATTCATTATTCTAAGTCTCAGTTTCTTCATTTGAACTGATGTAATAACAGGACTTTCCTCTTAGAACTGTTGTGAGCAACTGCCTCTAATGCACTCAGCACAGGGCACAGAATCAAGTAGGGAACCACATGTTAGCTATTGGCACTTTGAACATTCAGGTGTAAGACATGCTTTGCGAAACTAATTGAAACTGAATGGGTAAAAAGCCACAAAACTTTTATTTATTTATTTTGCGGTATTGAGGATTGAACTAAGAACCTTGCGCTTGCCAGGCAAAAGCTTATTCTACTCAGCTATCTTCTTGGCCCCCTACACACAACCCTTTAAAATAGCAAAGGCTTAGGTTTAAATCAGTCCTCTATATAAAAGATGTCCAATTATGTATGTGCATTAGTATTGGTGTGGTTTCTCCTTTTTGTCTGTCATCAGTTCCAGAAATAATGATTTTAAAGGAGTAAACTTCTTAGACTGGTTTTCAGCACTTTAGCTGCTCACTTACCATATTCCCATGTACACTGGCAAGTACCATGGAGTAACAGGTGGCTTATGATATTTTTAGGTATGTGCATCACAAGTTTAAATAAAACTTTGTTTTAAAGTAAACATCTGTTCTATACTCAGCAGACCTATCTACACTTAACTATAAAATATCTGTACTTAAAGGGAGAAGTTCATCTAACCCTTTTATTTTTCTTGCAAACCATGCCATGCCCAAATCATTTCTACTGTATTTCATGTCCAGTGACACATACCTGTAAGTAAAGGGAAGAATTAGAGCCATGGGACATCTTTTGCACCATCCCATCTTTCTGTAGGATGCATTCCTCCAAGTGAATCACATTTGGATGCTGGCTCTTGATACTGCTTAGTGCCCAGAACTCACGAAGAGCTAGTTCAACATTTTCAGGTGCGTGGCATCGAATTTTCTTCACTGCAACCCGTGCAGAAGTCTTTCTGATGACGGCTTCATACACAACACCGTAACTACCTCGGCCTACCTCCCGTATTAGATCGTACTTTGGCTGGCTACTCACCATCTTCAAGGTCGAGGTTTCTACAAAAATCAACAAAGTACTCTTGAAATTAGATATACCTATTGGCTGGTATTTCTCTTCATGTTCATCTGTCTCACTCTGCAATGCTTGAAGGATATTTGATATATCTTGGACAAATCTAATTCTCAATAATAAAGCCAACAGGTAGTACCTATATATCAGGAACTATTTCAAGCACTGTATAATGCTCATTTAATCTGTACAATAATCTTATGTGGTAGGTATTATTATAGTCATTTTAGAAATGAGGAAAAGTACAGCAAGATTAAGTAAAATATTAAGTACAATATCTAAGTCAAAAAGCTCTAGCGAGGGCTGGGGATTTGGCTCAGTGGAATAAGTGCTTCCCTGGCAAGCGCAAGGGCCTGAGTTCAATCCCCGGTTCCGCCAAAGGAAAAAAAAAAAAAAAAAAAAAAAAAAAAAAAAAAAAAAAAAAAAAAAAAAAAAAAAAAAAAAAAAAAAAAAAAAAAAAAAAAGCCGGGCGTGGTGGCGCATGCCTGTAATCCCAGCACTCGGGAGGCTGAGGCAGGAGGATTGTTGTGAGTTCGAGACCAGCCTGAGCTACAAAGTGAGCTTAAAGCCAGCCTGAACTGCATAGCGAGACTCTGTCTCAAAAAGACAAAAAAAAAAAAAGAAAAGCTCTAGCGAGTGGACCTGGGATTTGAAATCAGGCCATTTGGCTCAGCCAGCCCAGATTTCAACTACTAAATTATACTGTAGCCCCTCAGTATTTCTCGGCTGGACTTTGATGGACTGTTTTGCTTTTTTTTTTTTAATGTATCTAGTACAAGGTCTACAGAGCATCACTATGTAGACTGCACTCATAGTGATTCTCCTATTTTCAGCTTCCCAAGCGCCAGGATTACAGGCACACCACCATGCCCAGTCTCAATTGCCGGCTCACAGTGCCCTGGGGGCAGGGCTGGCATGGTACACCAGGATTGAATCCCAGTCACTGAACTCTGCCTAAGTAGGTGCTTTAGTCCGCTAAGCTATCTGGTCGGCCTATGTTTTGCTGGTTTTTAAAAAATATTAATCTAAATTATTTCTTGCAGGTTTTTTGCTACACTGTAGGATTTTGCTGTACCGCACAATGTTATTAAAATTACATTGGTTTACAAGTTTAGACAATGCTTACAAACATTAGAAGTGTTTTTAAAAGTGTGGGAAAGGTTTATAAATCTCTAAGGGCTGGGGAAACAGCATGGCGGTCTAAGTGCCTGTCTGGCAAGTGCAAGGACCAGGGTTCAATCCCAGTGCTGTATGCAGTGCCGGCCCTGAAACCAGGCATGGTGGTGCACATCTGTAATCCCAGTGCTGGGGAGGATGAGATGGGAGGATCACTACAAGTCCAAGCTGCCTAGCAAGACCTTGTGCTAAATAAATAAGTTAAAAAAAAAAAAAAATTAAACAGATTTTTAAAAATCCCCAAATTTAACATTTTTAGTTATTATGAATAAATAAGCAGGAAATAAACAAACTTCTCTTTAACTTTGACATACACATAAAAAGTTATAAAAACAAAAAACTGCACTGAAATACAAATACCTGGCTTATGCTTCAAGACTGAAAATGAACCAAATTGCTTATAGAACTCAAAACATTTAGTTGTTTTTGTTACTTAAAAGTAAATAGTATAAGCCAGGTGTGCTTGTGCATGCCTGTAACCCCAGCACTCAGGAGGCTGAGGCTGGAGAACTGCTGTCAGTTTGAGGCCTATTTGGGCTGCTTAGAGTGAGCTACACAAGAAAACCCTGTCTCAAAAAAACAAATAAAAACCCCTAAATAGCCATACTACATATGTTTATATTCTAAGTGTTTATATTATCTTCTTATTGCAGAATAGATGAGATGAGGCCAGGGATATTGCTCAGCGGCATAAGCCTGGCGAGGTCCTGAGTTCAATCCCTGGTCCAAAATAAATAAATAAAGATGAGATAGTTTGTGGAAATTATTATTTTACAAAAACAGTATATAAAAAAACAAAAACAGACAAAAAGAATATAACTACTGTACATTTAACTTTTTTTTTTGCAGTACTGGGGATTGAACTCAGGACCATGCATTTGCCAGGCAGGCATGTACTGTACTGAGCTATTTCCCTGGTCCCGTTTTGTTTAATAATTGCTATTTAATTCGAAGCCATTTTGGCCAGGAAAAAAAATCCAATATATCAAGTGGCATTTGTGACAAAGTTATTTGGAATTCAACTTGCTAAATTCAAGGCAAGAACCAAGGTCTTACACAGAAATGCTCATGTGTTGAATGGAGAAAGTCTAAAGTGTGCCTCTCTACTTCTCAAATTCTCACTTGCAGATTGTCACCATGGGCAAGAAAAATAACTTGAGATTGTACAATATTTATACTATGGAATTGGGGAAATAAACTGTGAGTGGCCCTGGACCTTCATAAACTAGGAACGGATAAGGACAGATTTAATAAAGAAAATGACTACTTCTGAGAGTGCTTTAAGCCCCACTTCCCCTCATTGGTCATCTTTCAGATCTTCACCGTATTTGCTAGTGTCTGATTTCCTGTCACAGGAGCAAAGGTGGGCACTTGGTCCTGCCCCTGTGCACTGCCAGGTCCTGGGTATTTCCTGGTGGCTCCCGTCCCCAAGGCAGCCCCATCTCCTCTTGGCCGGGTATATACAAATGCCTATCTGCGGGTGCACCTCCCGGAATAAGGCAAAGGAAAACGGCTTTGGAATCCCTGGGATCACTGGAGCAACAGACACCACGATAAACCACCTTGTGCGAACCTAAGTGACGTAACGACGGCGTTTCCAGGGGCCCTCCAGCCTGCCGGGCTCACCCAGCGATGGGCGCGGGCCAGCCAGGCCACACACCTGCGGGTGCCCGGCCAGGACCAGTCAGGACTGGAGGTGCCTCCCGGCGCGGGGCTCAGGCCGCACTCCCTGCCCCGCCGAGGGGCAGAGCAAACGCGCGGGAATCCTGCCGCGCGCGGCCTTCAGTCCAGAAGCCGGGCCCGCAGAGGTTCAACTCGGGGTTGCAGGCAGAGGGCTTGGGCCCGGGGAGTGGCCCAACGGAGAGCCGAGGCCGCAGCAGGGGCCGGTGGCCTGAGAAGCGCGGAGCCCTGCGGAGACGGCTCCGCTGACGGTTTCGTGACAGGCCTGCTGGGGACGGAGGCACATGCAGGGCCGTTGGCTCTGCTGTATGGCCTCGGTGCCACGCCGAGGAAACCACATTTACCTCAGGGTAGCCGCCGCCGCTTCTCCCTCTCACGGGCTCTGCAGGCCGCCATTATCGTGCAGCTCGCGCCTCCGCCGCCGCGGCCTCCAGTCAGAGGCCGGAGCGCGCCCCCGTGGAGCGCGCAGACACACCCCCTCACGCCGGCGGCCCGCCCCCCTCCGGCTTTCCGTAGCACTGCGCCGCTGTGCGTCGCCCCCCGCGCGCACCCGGCGTGCTGCTCAGTGCTCGCCTCTCCAGAGCGGTTCGGAGCGTGGAGCTGCGGGAGGTGTGCGCGCTTCGGAGCGCACCACCGGCGCCGCTGACTGCAGGGGTGGTGGACCTGGGATCGGGACGCCACTCTGCGCCTGGGCTCCGTCGTCTGCAGCCTCAGAGGGCGCACATGGGCTCTGCGGGGCATCTGCGGCGGCCGACCTGGCCCTAGGGTTGCATGGGCCGGATCACGGCCTCCCCTCGCCCCCTTCTGACCTACCGAGACCGGGACTGGCATGCGGGCGTCTTTGGGATGGGATTCTTGGGGCATCTTCGTCCGCCTGGGCCTGGGGTGACTGCGAGTGGAAGAGCTCTGGCGGGCCAGCAGGCAGGCGCGGCCCGAGCTAGGAGGTTTGGTGTGGACCCCGCCGGGAGGCAGGCAGCGCCTTTTGTGGAAGTCACTGAGCCATGTTTGCGGGGGGCGCGGTTGCGGAGGTGGCGCGGAGCTGGGTGCGATCATCTGGGAAGCCGTCCCCTGCCCCGCCAGCGCGGTGGTATCTCCCTTAAAGAAGCCGCGCGCCATTGTTCCCGGGCTGCGGTCGCGGGTGTTGGGGGCTCACTGCCTCCCTCCGGAGGGAGGGTGCGGTGTCCTCCACACCTAGCTGCGATACCCACGGGGAGTCAAGACATGGCCAGTGAGGCACGCAGGAAGGGGCCACTGCCCGAACTCGGTGGGGCCGGGATTGACAGCCAGGATTCCAGTTCTGGTTACCTCAGCCTTGGAGTCCTTTGCTACCCCAAGACCAGCCCGCCATTCAGTTAAGTTACGCGGATCCATAAGCATCAGTCAGAAACGTCCATTCCTTCTCAGATTTTGCCCCACCTAGTGTTAGAAAGGTGGCCTTTCCGGTTCCTGATGCTAAGGCTGATGCTAATCCATCATTGCCAAGATCAACCATTTTATTTTCTGCTTTCCTTTTGTCGGCCTTCTGAATCTGGGACTGGCCTAGCTAGGTCTTTATGTAAATGATTTTTATCTAACCCTAACCATAAACCTCACAACAGGGAGGCATTATTTCTAACCCCACTTTTACAAGGGAGAAAGCCTAGCTCTGCTTTATTTGACCAAAAAAGTGTGGACTGTGAGTACCTTTTCTCCTAAGGGGTAATAGCCCTCCAAATTGCGATCTGGGGCCGGGGAGATGGCTCAGTAGAATACGCACTTCCCTGGCAAGCTCAAGGGCCTGAGTTCAATCCCTGGTTACACACACACACACACACACACACACACACACAAAAGGACCAAACTGATCTATTAAGATTTTTTTTTTTTTGTCTCGAGTGTGCCAGTCTTCACATGATTTGGGGAATACTGGTGTCAGTCGAGACATGATTTCCTGCCTTGGCAAGTAGAAGGGAAATATGAAAGGCTGTGTAGACGGTCAACCACCAGTGTAACATATTGAGGGCAGTTGGAGCAGGGAGATCTCTTTTTAGCCTTTTAATCTTTGTAATTAAGTAGGCTAGGAGCCCCTCTCGAGCTGGTTTCAGGACTGAGATTTGAAATCCACACCCCAAGGGAATATGAAGTGGATTTAAGTTCTGTGGGCCTGAAATTAAATATGTTCTCTTTAGGAGAAAGATAACAAAATGGGCCTGTCACTTTGCTTGGGCCTTTAGAAAGGGTCCTGCAAGTGAGGACTCTGAATTTTAGCCTTCATAAGCTTCGAGGTAAATCTGACCCTGGCTATTTAGGGCCTGTTACTTTACCTGTGTTGTTCAGCTAGACAGAGTTCCTGGGGACAGGAACTTTGTGATTCACCTCTGCAGCTTCAAAAAATCATACCCCCCAAAATGGAAAGACTCAGTCCAAAAGTGGGCATCTGAAATGAATTGACACTTCTCAGATGAAGAATTAGAAACGGTAAACAAGTATCTGGAAAAGGTTCAGCATCACTGGTCATTTGAGAGATGCAAATTAAGACAGATTCCTTCTACAGAAAGAATGGCTAATATCAATAAGTCAACCAGCCAGGCATGGTGGTGCACATCTGTAATCCAGGCTAAGGCGAGAGGATCCTTGCAAGTTTGAGCCCAGCCTGGGCTACAAAGTAATCTCAAGGCCAGCCTGAACTGCATAGGCAGACCCTGTCTCTAAAAAGACAGTAACAAAAGCCCAGTAACAAATGCTGGTGGGACTGTGGGGGAAAATGAACCCTTTTCCACTGTTGGTGGAAGTGTAGACTGATGCAGCTACTGTAGAAATCTGAAGATTATCTTAAAACTAAAATTGAAAGTCCTGTTGGATTTAGTTATTCCCCTTCTTGCTAACTTCCCTAAAGAATTAAAAACATCATACTACAGTGATGTATGCATATCCATGTTTGTAGCCACAGAGTTTGGAATTGTTAAATGTTGGAAAGAGCCCTGATGCCCATTAACCAATGAATTGTAAAGATTTGTTTTCTGTGATGGAGTACACTGTGCCTTAAAGAAATAGAAGTTTGAGATAGTTCTGGCTAAATGGCTGCCATATGCCGTACTTTTGAGATAATCGGGCACACATGTTTAAATACAACATTACTTTTCTGGACCAAAAAGTATAACATACTAGGGATTGGGAAGAAAATGTTCAAGTGGGAAGATCAAAGGAGGAGAGGAAATGGAAAGAAGGGATAAGAGAAAATGGAAAAAAGGCTTTCATAAATAAGGGATTTAAGGAGGGGAAGAGAATGGGAAAATCTAGATATATCATGTACAGGTACAAATTCCCTGTGATGAATGTGACCATTCTGTATATATCTAAAGTGCACCAATAAACTTAATACTTTAAAAAAGAATCTATTTAGTATATGGTCTCAGTACACAGATCAGACTCAGTGATCTTCCTGTTTTCAGCCTCCCAAGCGCTGAGATTATAGGCTCATGCCACCACGCCCAGTCTCAGTTGTTTTAGTGTGTGTGGGGGCCAGGGCTGGCACAGCATGCCTGGAATAGAACACTGGTCCCTGTGTCTGCCTAAGCAGGCGCTTTAATCCGCTGAGCTATCTGGCTAGCCCTAAATTTATGTAACTTTATTATTTTTTTTGTGGCTGGCTCAGCCCACCCTGGAGGCAGGGGTGAGGTGGTGTGTGGTGCATGGCATATGGTGCCAGAGCTCAAGTCACATTCCCTGTGCACTTGCCTAAGCAGGTGCTTTAGACTACCGAGCTATCTTGCCAGCCCAACTTAATTTTTAAAAGGCCTCAGCATAACACAAAATCAGTTATATTAAGAAATGAAAAAAGGGCGGCCAGGGAGATAGCTCAGTGGAGTAAGTGTTTCTCTGGCAAGTGCAAGGGTCTGAGTTCGATCCTCGGTTCTGCAAAAAAACTAACCAAAGAAATGAAAAAAAGAAAAAAAAAAAAGCACCTGAGCCCAACATCTCCATTGCTGGTGGGAAAGGAAAATGATGTGACTTGTTAAGATATAGCCACCACATTTCTATATTTATCCTTTGATTCAGCATCCCTAGGTTAAATGCTAGAGTTCTGGAACCCATGCCAGTGATATATACACAGAAAGTTCAGAAATGTACCATTCTCTTCATTATGATGTTAATGAATGGCAAAAATTAGAGATTTCCCATATGTCTAGCAAGTTGATTGAATAACTTCTGTTACATACTGAGAATGGGTATGCAGTCATAAAAAAAGATGGGAAGAGTAATCCTAGCAGTCTATGGAATTGCAATTCAAATTCCACTTGGGCAATTTAGCACCAACCCCCCCACCCAAAAGCCTGGTGTGGTGGTGTATGCTTCTAACCGCAGCACCTGGGAGGCTGAAGGAAGAGGAGGGGTTTGAGATCAGCCTGAATTACAGAGCAAGACTCCATCTCAAAAAAAAAAAAAAAAAAAAAACAACCCAGAGGCTCAGTGTAGTTCACTGAGTTCAATCTCCAGTACTGGAAAAAAGAAAAGATATGGGAAGAGTTTATATAGATACTAAGAAGCATTAAAATGGCATGAACTCTAGTCTTGTGCTTGTCAGGCAGGTGTTTAAGCGGCCAAGCCCCTAAAAATAATTAAAAAAAAAATGTATTTAAGGGCGAGGAGATGGCTCAGTGGAATAAGCATTTCCCTGGCAAGCGCAAGGGCCTGAGTTCAATCCCTGGTTCTGCAAAAAAACCAACAAAACCTTGTCATGATACAGCCAGACAGTACATTCTGGTAATACAGAAACATACTTAAAAAATATATTTAGTACAGGGTCTACAGGATCTCATTACACAGATAGTGATCCTCCTGTTTTCAGCCTCCCATGCACTGGGATTAACAGGTGCATGCCACCACGTCCAGTCTCAACTGAAGTCTCAGTTTGCCCCTGTGGCGGGGCCAGGACAGCATGCTGGGGATTGATCCCCTGGCCCCTGCATCTGCCTAAGGAGGCACCAGCCTGAGCTACAAAGTGAGCTTAAGGCCAGCCTGAACTGCATAGTGAGACCCTGTCTCAAAAAAAGACAAAAAAAAAAAAATCCGCTATCTGGCTGGCCCTTAAATTTTACTCAGATTAGCCCTCATCTTATAAAAGTGCTAACATAACCAGCTCCTCCCTCAGTTTGATCTATAATATTTCTAATGAGTACAGTGAATGTCTAAAATGCAAGCTTAGCCGGGCGTGGTGGCGCATGTCTGTAATCCCAGCACTCGGGAGGCTGAGGCAGGAGGATTGTTGTGAGTTCGAGACCAGCCTGAGCTACAAAGTGAGCTTAAGGCCAGCCTGAACTGCATAGTGAGACCCTGTCTCAAAAAGACAAAAAAAAAAAAAAAATAATAATAATAAAAAAAAAATAAAAGTAAAACTAAGGTTCCTCTGATGGCTGATTCCAGATCTGGAGCAGGAAAGATGAACCCGGGTCACAAAATTACCTTGTGCCTGGAAACCAAGAAACTATCACGGGCCAGTAGGATCATGTAAAAATGACAAGGAGCCAATCCCAAGAGGCCTCACTGGCCAAAGACGGAACAATTTAAGCATTAAAAGAAAAATAATTATTTCAGTAGATGACCACACATAAAATTTGTAAAAGGTCACTAATTCGTAATTGCCCTTAAGAAAAAAAAATCTCATTACCGCCAGCACAAAAGGAAATAAACATTTTCTTGGTCTTCAGAAAGTTACTTTCAGCTGGCCAGATAGCTCAGCAGATTAAAGCACCTGCTTAGGCAGACACAGGGACAGACAGGTTCAACCCCTGCTGTGCCGCCCCTGCCCCCAGCTGGGTGTGGTGGCTCACCTGTAATCGGAGCTCCTGGGAGACTGAAAACAGGAGGATCACTACCAGTCTAATCTGTGTAGTGTGACCCTGTAGATCCTGTAATAAATACGTAAAAAAGTTATTTTCTATGGTAGAATTCCATTTAATAATTATTTTATTTTATTTTATTTTTTGTCTTTTTTTGAGACAGGGTCTCACTATGCAATTCAGGCTGCTCTTAAGCTCACTTTTATAGCTCAAGCTGGTCTCGAACTCACAACAATCCTCCTGCCTCAGCCTCCCACGTGCTGGGATTACAAGCATGCACCACAATGCCTGGCTCCAGTTAATAATTATATAAGACTCTGGTAATCTGAACAACTAATTTGAAGACAACAGCTGTTTAGTGAGATCCTGTACCAAATACATAAATGAAAAAAAAAAAAAAAAACATAAGGCTCAAGAGATTTACCAAATGCAATAAATCATTTGGATATTGATTCGTATGAGCCAGCTGGCAAAAAGACACCTTTTATAAGATGAGGGCTAATCTGAATATGAACACATAGGCCAGATATTATTCTTTCTGCTTAGGGACAATGAAGTATTTGTGAAGGTGAAAATCTTTTCAACTGGAACAGTATGCCAAGGTACTTTGGATTAAATGAGGTCTGAGTTATTTTTAAATACTCCAAAACAGCAAACAAGGAAACAAACAGGAAGATTGACAATATGTTCACAGTTGCTGAAACTTGGTGATAGGCTCATGGTCCTTTACACCATTTTACTGTCTTGCATGTTTGAAATTTTTTTCCAAATAAATGGACAATCAGCTGGTCATAGTGGTACACAACTGTAATCCTATAGAGGGAGGCAAGAGATCTCAAACTCAAGCCCAACCTTAGCAATTTAGTGAGACCCTGTCTCTGAATGAAAAACAGAAACTTGGGTGTGTAGCTCAATGCAAAGACAGTAGACTGAATCCCCAGCACAGAAGGAGGAGAGGGGAGGCAAGGAGAGAGATGACAATTACTGTTTAAAAAAAAAAAAAAAAAAAAAGAGGCAGGAGGATTGTTGTGAGTTCGAGACCAGCCTTAGCTACAAAGTGAGCTTAAGGCCAGTCTGAACAGCATAGTGAGACCCTGTCTCAAAAAGACAAAAAAACGCTATGAAAACAGTTTGCAATGTATTAATACATCGACTCTGCATGGTTAAGGTGTTTTGAAACTGTCTGATTGAAATTTGTATTTTAATTAAAAAAAAAACTATAAAAAAAAAAAAAGTAGGTGGGAACTTGGATGTAGCAATTCTGCCTCCTCGTGGCGGGTTCTATTAATGCAGCTGTTGTCTGTCCAAAGCAGATCTGAATTCCCAGGCTGCTGACCGATATGTCCCACTGGAATTTAT
>PVKA01044165.1:0-16420 GCA_004027165.1 Ctenomys sociabilis | reverse complement strand
TGTTCACGTTATTGCTGAGATGGAAAAATGAAACATGTGGGATCCCCCATGCTTAAAAAATGATGTAAGTCTTAGACTGAAAGTAATTAGAAATTTAAACACAAGTTGTCCATATTCTGAGGCTAAGTACTTTTTTTTTTTTTTTTTTTTTTTTTTACAGAAAGAAAATAAATAGCATTCCCCAGTTCAGACCTAAGGTTAGAACAAAGACAAAAATTTTCCCTCCTGTGCTTACCTCAGAGATCAACAATGTAGAGGTGAAAAAAATTATCAAGTTTTTTTGTCATCTCATAGAGGAAATCGCTCTGTGTGTGTGTGTGTGTGTGTGTGTGTGTGTGCGCACACACACATGCATGCACACTATCTGTCTCTGCATCAGTTAGCTACGCTGAGGCCCAGATCCCTGGCTCCACCCTAGGCAATGACCTGCTGGTCCATTCCTGGAGGGCCAGAACATGCGTGGGGGACAGGAAGCTACCAGATGGACAAGGACTTGGTAATTTTGACACCCCCTGCCCACCAAGGGTTCCCAGGCTGGTGGTGACATTCTACACCCGTCCTGCTACTCTACACTGGACTTACAGCTGGGGGCAGGAGGAGTGCTGGGGGCTGGGGACTATCACAGTAGATGGTCACACAGCTGGAGGGAAGATAGCAGGAAAGTGATGACTATCCTGGGAGGCAGGACTGGTCGGGACACCCGAAAGTACCTGGAGGAGGTCAGGAAGGCTTCCTGGGCCAAGAGATGTTCTCAGCTGAGGCAGGCAGGGACCCTAACCAGGGGAAGCTCCAGCCGGTGGTAGGTCAAGGCCTGGGGACCAGGGAAACTGGTGCCACTGCTGGAGCAGGGGGATCTGGGGCTGCAGGAGATACGTCTGCTCTGCACAGCTCCAGCAAGAACTCTGCATCCTATCCTGAGAGGTCCAGGCAGCCAGGGAGAGACAGGACCAGATTTATGTTTCATAAAGACAGTAGCAGCTGCTGTGCTGAATACAACACAGGCAGGAAAAGGGTGCAGGAAGGAGGAAGAAGGGGATGGAATGAATCTACCGCATGAAGCAGCACTGGTGGCGGTCACAGGGGAACGGCCTGGCTTGCGGTGGAAGCCCAGGTCCTGCCAGAGTGATTGCCTTTTCTGTTGGAGAAGCTGGAGAACAGAAACTTCTACCGTAGCCCTCTCACCTACCAATGTTGCAGGGATGCTTGCTTCTCCCAAGCTCGGGCAGGGGTGTGGAAGCTTCCAGTAGGCTTTAAGGTACCCCGAAACGAAAGCAAGAAAGCCCTACAAATGGCTCAGAAGAAAAACACCCTCCACACTTGCCCTTTGCAAATGCAAACTCCACCTTATTAAGAACTCGTGATACACAACACTGTTGTCACTGGCCTTTCAGACCTCCAGAGACTTCTAGTGAAATGGGCGGTCCCACTCCAGGGAGGAAGAAACCAAGGCCTGGAGGGCTGAAGGGACAGGCACAAAGTCACAAGGAAAGCAGGGCTGTGGCTCCGAATTCATCCCACGGCTCTCACAGCTACTGAACCCTGCACCCAGCCAGGCTGTAATGAATTACAGTGTCTCTCCTCAGCACTGGGACAGCGAGCTGGAGAGCTCAATGCAAATGATCTGCCGGTGGGAAAGTGTTTCACCTGCAAATCGTGAAAGGGCTTCAGACAGGACAGAGGGACTCTTGAGGTGGGCACAGAGAAGGTGCTGTAGGCCTGGCGGGAAGCCCTCCCAGGACACCAACAAACCCTCCGAGAACAGCGAGACACACATCTGAGCCCTCCTCGCTCCTGGGAAGTAGTGATAAGCCCGCTTCAAGAATCACCAGGCTGGCATGGGGAGAGGGGGCAGATCACACGGAACAGCCCCCTTCTTTCTCCCATCAGCCTCAACACTTATGCCAGGTTGAATCAGGTAAGATAAACTGTACACTGCAAGGAAAAGAAAGCAGTCGCCAACTGCCACTGTTACCAAAAAACTAAGAGTTATTTTTCAGCTCTTGCAGTGTACCTGACATAAGCCCTAACTATATGGGCTCCTAATTAATTTTTAGCACGATTCTGTGAAGTTGGTAACAATTACCTCCATCTAACAGGGAAGAAAACTGAAGTTCAAAAAAGTTAGGCACCATCTTAGTTACTTTATGTTGCTGGGGTAAAACACCCAACACCCACAAGTTAAAGAAGGAAAGTCTGTAGAGGTTTCAGGCCATAGATGGCTGGCTCTGAGGCACAGTGCCGTGGTAGAGGGAGATGGCTGAGGAGAAATAGTTCATGGCGTGGCAGTCAGGAAGGAGGCAGGAAGCAACAACATCATGCCTCCCTTTCCCTTTTTTTTTTGTCTTTTCGAGACAGGGTCTCACTGCAGTTCAGGCTGGCCTTAAGCTCACTTTGTAGCTCAGGCTGGTCTCGAACTCACCAACAATCCTCCTGCCTCAGCCTCCCGAGTGCTGGGATTACAGGCATGCGCCACCACGCCCAGCTCTCCCTTTCCCTTTTATTCCATTCAGGCTACAAGCCTATTGGTTGGTACCACCCACACCCAGGGTGGGCATGCCCATTATCCACATCCAGAACTATGCCAAACTGATCTTTGGATTAATTTAGTTACCATACACCCTTAGTCCACATTCACACACTGCAGATCCATGGGGCTCTGAGAAGCCCCATGAGGCAGGTGACTTTTGGGGGACATCTAGATAACAAACCATAACAGGTATCTCCTTAAGGTCCCACAGTCATTACAAATGACAGCCAAGATTCAGATCCAGGCCTTTCTGATTGCTGAGCTTCAGTACAGGTAGGCAAGGGTCCCCTCATGCTTGGTTCAGTGACAATCATGGCAGGATCTGTCTGTGTGAACTTTTACTGATTTCATTTGGAAGGCAACCTGGAGATCCATTTTTTCCACTGGCTGACGAAGGAGAGATCAAATGTACCAGCAGATGTGCTGGGGTGCTGAAGGGTTAAAGGGCTCAGAAACAGCTCCCGAGGGGAGAGGGGAGAGGCAGATAGAACAGAGCTCCAGGCTCCAAAGCACTCAGGTGCCCCTCTTAGCAAACCCTGCAAGCAGGAGGGTGGTGTGGCACTCCCGTGTTCCTCAAGCAGAGCCTGAACAGCCAGGTATCATAGAATGCTCACATCTTATGTTCTATAGCATCTCTTAGATGGAGAACAAGGCTTCAGGTTGAAGCCAGTACAGTTTACAAAGCCTGGGAAAAACGGGAGCAGGGCCAGACAGGTCTAGCCAGGGAGACAGAGAGGGAACAACAGAGATCCACTGAGAGGATGAGGAAGAAAATGGAGCTTTTTAGCTTTGAGGAGGCTGAGGGCTAATCTATTTATCATTGCAGGTATTCAGCAGCTGCTCCACCTGGGCAGAGGGAGAATTTCTCTTAGGAGCAGAGCAGAGAATGTTTTGTGTGGCTTAATACTACTTAGAAGGGGAACATCTACACAGGGTCCACGCACAAGGAAAACGCAACTGCTGGGATGCATCTCATTATTACAAAATTTTCATTTGCAAATTAATAACTCTGGCCTACTATAAAATTACTCCGTGACATTGTGTTAATCAACAAGAGCACTGGAGTTAGAGACAACAACAGGCTGACACTGCCCCAAAATACAATCACTCTGTTTGCTTGAGGTACCCAATGCTGAGCAAATCTGGTTTGTTTTTTTCCCCCCAGCACTAGGACTTGGACCCAGGGCCTTGTACATGTTAGCCAAATGCTCTCCCACTCAACTTCTTCCCTAGCCCCAGAGAAAGTTTTTCTAATTTAAAGGATAGTAGATATATCTGTTGAATCAGAATATACTACATACACACACACACTGCATGCCTTGGTTGTATGCTCCTGTCATCTCTAACTAGACAGACACTGGAAGACCAGCTAGTGACTTCAACATGGAAGGCTGTGGGGCTGGGGAGATGGCTCAGTGGAGTAAGTGCTTCCCTGGCAAGTGCAAGGGCCTGAGTTCAATCCCCAGTCCTGCAAAAACAAACAAACAAACAAACAAAAAACATGCAAAGCTGTGATGGGAGTACCTGTAAGTGGTTTTACAAATTATTTTCACAGGGTTAGAGTTAAAAGAACTGGAAACAGTGTTTACAGGACACTGTAAAACACCAAGGCACCCAGGCCAGAGGCACTGTTGGCTTGGGGTAACCCCAGCTCCGCTCTGTCCCCTCCTGCACCCTGCCATCCTGAACAGCAGGCTCCAGAAGCCCCAGCAGCAGAAGCAGGGTGCAGCAAATAGCACTCTCCCGCTGCAGAGGAGAAGGAGGAGGTGAGAGAAGGACAATTACTGTCACAGACTGCACCTTCCCAGATAAGTCCTTCCACACCTAGAGCTAGGCAATCCACCAGCTGGCTGAGCAGCAGAGGGGTGGTGCCGAGATGCACAGCGCTGAGGGCCCTGCAGAGCCCTTGTCCTCCTGCCTCTGGGCTGAAGCCTGGGCCCTTAAGTAGCACAGTGGCTTCTGCTACAGAGCCCTGACGCACCTGAGGCGGTGCTGTGTGTGGGGCTCAGATGCACAGCACGAAGACTCCCATTGAATGACGGCTGTGTTCTCCTGCTGCCGTCTTAGGGAAGAGAGGCGCTGCTAGGTCCTATATCCAGAAAAACTAGAAGCCTGGAATGGTCAGGAAAGGAAAGAATGGAAATGGGGAGGGCGGGAGCGCCCCATCCCGAAGCTCTTCAAGCTGAGATTAGAAAGAAGTAACTTTGAAGGCAACTGCAGAGCGGCTGCTTCCCCGGGGAGCATGGTTACCCTAAGGCTCCTTTCCAACTCAAACTCGGGTTCTAAAAGCAAAAAGCAATCTCTTGTTATTTTTTTCCCCCTTGAACTCACTCCCATCCTGCTTTAGCCTCTGGGAAGGCTGGGATTATAGGCATGTGCCATGCTTAGCTTCAAAGTCAATTTTTAAAAAAACCACACAAGTTATACATAGGCGCAGCCACATCTCAGGGCCCACGAGGGTGTCACGCAATACACAGGGCATTTTCCCACGTGTTCTCTCAGGTGGTCACAACCACTGCTCTCCAGTTAGTGTGCCCACTCTAGCGGAGGGGCGAGGACTAAGCGCAAGCAACTGCTCTGAGGTCAGACCGCTGCAGAACACCTGGAATCGCCGCCGCTCCGGGGCTCCCTCCGCCACCTTCCCTCCTCCTCCTCCCTCTTCTGTGTTTTCCACACAAGACAGTGGAACAATGAGCAAATGGAGCGGGAGAGGCTGCCAGCAAGCATCCTGCACAGAGCCCGTGGGCTCCCCTCCTGTCACTTTGTGGCACGACTCGGGCGCACCGGCTCGTCACCTCCCTGGATAATGAACACGCCGGGATGTGCAGGTGGTTTTTAAAAAAATGGTTTATGCATATCTGAACCACGTTTTAAAAAGAAAAAAATTCGTACCCTTTTTTAAAGCTGAAAAAAGGAAGTGTTTCAGTGTAAGCGAAGAAATGAACAGGAAGAGGTGCTGGGTCTGTTGCTCCCAGGGGGGTGAGTGCCAGCAGCCTCTGGGATCGCAGTTGCAGCCGATGAAACATTCAGCTGAGTCCCATAGTGAACTGGCACAGGCCACAAACACCAATCCACTAGAAAGGAAAACAGATTCATTCTAGAAGACAAGGCCCCAGGTTGGGTGTCAGAACTGAATTTCAGAGGCAGAACCAACTGGCTCCTGATTTTGTTTTGAGCCTCAGAATATCAGATCAAACCTGATTTTTCTTGAATATGTTTTAGGGAGGAGGGCGTGGGAGGCCATGGTTGCGGGGAGTAGCTCCTACCAAACAACTCTTCTGTGTTCCAGCTGCTTGAAGAAACCCCATTTTTTACTGGCTAGAAGGGCAGGAAGAGACCTCAGACCTGGAACATCCTCTCTGTTCTCCTTTTGATAGAGAACTCTGGAGGGGGAGGGGTACAAGAGAACTACAGGGCCCAGAAAGGCTTAGTAACTGGTTCAAGAACACACAGCATGAGCCAGTGTTGTGCTGCACACTTGTACCCTCAGCACTTGGGAAGCTGAAAGAGGAAGATCGCCTGGAGTTTGAGGCCAGCCTGGGCTACCGAGTGAGTTCAAAGCCAGCCTGAGCGAGGGCTGGGAGATAGCTCAGCGCACTAAGCACCTGCCTGGCAAGTGTAAGGACCTGGGTTGGATCCCTGGTACTGCATGCCATGCCAGCCCTGAGGAATACCATGATGCCCCAAAACCAAGCATGTGCATGCCTGTATCCTAGCACTGGGGAGGCTGAGACAGTAGGATCACTACAAGTCTGAACTGCATAGCAAGACCCTGTATCAAATAAACAAACAAACAAATAAATAAAGCAAGCAAGCCAGCTGAGATACAAAGCAAGACCTCGTCTCAAACAAAACAAACACAGAACAGACCCACACCCTGGTTATCCAGACCAGTGCCCCTTGCTCCTCAACAGGAAAAGTGCTTCTGGAGAAAGATGGCAACTCAAGTTCAGCTTCCGGAAGCCCAGGTGAGCCTACACAGAAGAGGGGACATGCAGGCACCTCTGGGAGCACGCGTGTCCATGTGGAAATCAAGCAGGGACACGGCCACGCAGACCTGCTGGGACATCCTGCTTGGACGCGCTCTTTTCCCATCTTCCTCGCCACACACAGGCAGGCGGCCTTCACTGCATTTGCCTCTCCCACCCCAACCCTCATTACAGAGCCCTTGGGGACAGCACAGCTGCGTGCCTGGCTCTGAGCTGACAGCAGCAGTGCCAGCAGCCAGCATTCACTACACACCAGGCGCTGTGCTGGAAGAAGGCACAGTTCTACACACACACTGCAGACGAGGAACCCGAGATGCAGAGAGGGTCAAGTCACTTGCTTAAAACTTTGGAGCTCCAGAGCAGAGGAGCTGAAATGTAAACCTGCAGGTCGGTCGGCCGGGCCTGCAGTCTCAGGCACACCGCCACTTGCTACTGCGCCTCCCTGCTCTACGCGCTTGATTCCTCTAGGTCTCACTGCTGTCATCTGTACAGTGGTGACAGTGGAAGTCACCCTGAAGCTGGTTTGCAGCACTCAATTCAGTAAGTGAAGTGCTTAGCATCAGGACTGCCCTGCCACACAATTCCAAGGCCCGTGACCCACAAGCCTGCGCAGTGCCTCTGTAGTGGACATGCGCAGATGTACGCATCAAGATTCATTCTCACTGTCTGACGCTGTCAACAGGACCAAGAACCAGGGGAAAAGCAGACACATCCCTGTAACCCCACCATTCTGGGGGCCGCTGCCGTTAAGCCTGACTTGGAAGCTCGAGACCAGCCAGACTGCAAAGCAAACACTCTTTCTGCTGCCGTTTGAAGCCAGACGGAAAGCAGCTCAGCATGAAGGCAGGCACGGGATCCTCCGGGAGCTGCCCTGTGCCAGTCTCCACAATGATCTCTCCTGAGAACATCCTCAAGTGATTGACCTCAGCCCACCGTAGACCAAGGTCAGGGCGCCTCTGACTTCTACGGCAGTCGCAGGCCTTGAGGGGGTGCACCCGGGTCTGGCCGGAGTCTCTTCCTCCACTTATAGTGGCAGGCACGCAACAATCCCTCAGGAGCTGCAGTCATTTTAGAATGTCCTCAATGCTTTCACACTACTCTGTTTAAGAGGCTGGAGCTGAGCTTTGTCCCATTTCTAACTGACAGAATTGAGTACCAAAAGCAATCTGCAAGTTCAGAGACTGGGCTAGGTCAGCACTGCGGCGTGGGCTCTCTCTCTCTCTCTGAGCATGCGCTTGGCCGAAAGCACGCTGCAAACCTTCACCATGGAGGAGTCCACATGTGGAGCAACTGGGTCCTCCTGCCAACAGCCATCGAGGGCGCTGTCTTGAGGGTCACTGCCCGGCCCCTGCTGAGACTCCCAAGGCCTGCAACCTCGGGACAGACTTTGACCCAGAATCTCCCAGCAAAGCCCAAGTTATAATTATTATTTTTTAAAAACTTATTTTATTTGTCCTTTCAATAGGAGGTCTCACTACACAGCTCAGACGCATAGTTTTCCTCTTGTCTCAGCCTCCCCAGCACTGGGATTTCAGGCCTGTGCCACTATACCCAATTCTGGGGCCAGCACAGAGTGATACGGGGGGGTTTAAACTTGGGTCCTTGCCCTTCCTTGCTAGGCAGGCTGAGCTATCTCCCCAGCCAAAGCCCAAATTACTGATGTACAAAAACTGCAAGGGCACAAATGTCTGTTCTAAGCCTTCATATCATGGGAGGGTTTTCTATACAGTAATATATAATGAAGATAGAAAACACATGGTGTGCTTAAAAGGAAGAAGACAAGAGGAATATCACAGTTTTAAGGGAGAAGAAAAATCCAAACACTTGGATCATAGCCATCCTATTGTTAAGTCAGACAAGAAACCAGGCCTGGACTGTTGTATGCACTATAATCCCTGCTACTTGGGAAGATGAGTGGCCAGATATGGGAGTCTAGGAGTTCAAGACTAACCTGGGCAAGATGGTGAGGCCTGATTTCAAACAACAAAGAAATCAGAAGGAGGATCTGAGATCGTCTGGCATCATGTGATCATGACATGTGCATGGTACGTAGCCAAAGGCATTCAAGTCAGCATGCCGCAGAAGTCCCTGCACAGCCATGTCTGCTGAGACCCAGCCCCTAATCACTACAAGGAACCACCCTAAGTGCCAGCACCGGATGGCTGTGGCACAGAGGATGGAGGACGGCTCTATGACAGCAGGGGATGGGTGGGTCAGCTGTAGGACTATGGGTGCATGCTGAGGTCAGAGTGTTCAGTGAAATGAATCAGATGCATGAGCTTAAATATTGCCTGGTCTGTCTATGAGGAACCCCATTATAAATAGAAAATAAAATAAAAGACAAATAATAGGAAAGGGAGAGACAGATCTTTTGCAAAAGGGGAGGGGGCCAGGAATCAAAAGGAGGGGGAGGAAGGGGTGAAAGGTGTGTGCCAACCCCCCAGGAGGAATGCAGCCCTGTGCTGCACGCACATGCTAATACAAAGCTGAAAGAAAGTCGTATATATACACATGATGGAGAATTCAGCTATAGAGGAAAGCAACGTTTTTCCATCTGCAGCAAAATGGACAGGACTGGAGATCATCAGGTCAAGCAAAGGAAGTCAGGCCCCGAAAAATCAAGTGACACTATTTTTCTTATGGACTGAAAGAAGTCTGCAAGATGACCCACTGGTAGGAGACCACAGACACGAGGAGGCAGTAGGGAGCAGGCGTCCGGGAGGACAATGAGGGACGGGCGGGGTAGAGAGAGCACACAAGGAAACAGTATTTTATAAAACTAACACGCACAAACAAATTATATGTTAAACAATACATTTTTAAAAAAGTAGGAAAAGGTGAAAATGTGGATGAGACCCTCAGGGTGAGGCAGGCTGAATTCCTCCTTGGAGAGACCTTCACAGAGCTCTAGGCTTGCCCTTCCCTCCGGCTCCCTGGCAGGCTGCAGTCACACAGCCCTCCAGTGCTCCTCGGAGGGACCAGGCGCTTTCCTGCCCTCCTGCCTCTGCCCTTGGAGCTGTCCTCCCCCTACCTTCCTCCTGTTCCTCCTCCTCCTTCTCCCCCATCCCTCCTCTTACTCTTTCTCCTCCTCCTCATAGCAGCTTTTCCCTTCTTCCCATTCACTTTCAGTCACTGAATTAAAACAAAAAATTATTGTGCAACACTTTCACACTTACAGAGAGGATGGAAATACAGAGAACTCCTGTGCACCCTTGCTCTATACTGGCCGTACCCATTCTCCACATGCATATCCCTCCTCCCTCTTTCCTTCCCTCCCTTCCTCTCTCCTTCCCTCCCTCTCCACTGGTCTATGTCTAAAACTTTGAACCATTTGACAGAAAACAGAAAACATAGTGACCCCTTTCCTCAATTCTTTAACACACATTTCCTAAGAATGAAGACATCAGGAAATTTAAGACTGCTCAATAATCCCATCTAACCTGTAGTCCACGTCCAAATGTTGCTAATTGCTCCAGTTATGTTCTTTATACCTCTTTTTTCCCTGGTGCAGGGACAAGTCCAAGCTGTTCACTCCATTCCTCACTCATTAAACATGTCAGAGACAAGTTCCTGGGATAAAATAGTGATAGAAAGGACACCCAGACAGGGCCACCTTCCTCAGAGCATTTATAGTTCAACAGGGAGACGCATTAGTCAAATAACCACTGGTTATAAGTTTGTATAACCACAAACCAAGATAGTTACAGAAAGAGGCCCTGAGTGGAGTGAGAGCTAGAAAAAGCCCACAAGGCTCCCTGAGTGAGGACACCTGAGCTGAGGTCTCAGGGACAGGTGGTGTCAGCTTGTAAGACTCAGTGTGTCTATGGGGTGGGGAGAAAGCCTCCCGTACAGGCAGAGGGACACGCGCCAAGAACCTGCTGCAGAAGCCTGGTCAAGATGCATGAGGCTGGAGGACAGGGCTGGTGTGCTGTATGGGAGGGAGTGTGGAACATGGCTGAATTGTGAGCCTACAACCGGCAGCCACTGCGGGTTCCCAGGAGAGCCTGCAGCATAATTTTACGTTTTCAAAAGATCACTGTGCCCCTTGAGTGTAGAAGGAGGTGGAAATGATACAGGTCGACCGGCCCTCAGCCTCGATCCCTAAATCCAAGAGGCTTCTATAATAACTTTTTCTTAATAACTCATTTGGTGACAAAGCCTGACCTGAATAGACATGTGGCTATTAATAGTCTTTATTCACCCACTTAGTGTGAACACATTTTGGCCACGGGGGGTGGGGTGGGTGGGATGTGTTTTACTATAAGGAGCTATTGTAGGCCCCCCCCCCCAGGGCTGTTATACAACAGGTATACAGTGAGATCCTACCCACCCATATTATATGAGAAAGTAGGGCTTTGGGTGGTAACGAGGTCCTGGGTGTAGAGCTCTCCTGAGTGAGATTAATACCCCCTCCCTGGGTCTGTCTCTCTCTAATACGTACTTATCACAGGAGGACACAGTGAGAAAGCAGACATCTGTAGACCAGAAACAGGGTATTAATCAAGAACCTGACTGTATTGACACCCTCATCTCAGACTTCCAGCCTCCATACCCATGAGAAATAGAAGTTTACTGTTTAAGCCAACTTATTTTATTACAGTAGTTCAAAATGACTAGGACAGACAGTTATCAGTATGCTCCCTCTCAGCTCCAAAGCCACCTTCACTGCCCTCTGGGGAAACAGTGGTGCTGGGCTCCTAAACTTATTTGTCTTGCCAGCTGAGATGCAGGGTAGACGCGGGGAGGTGGGGCTCCTTTCCATCCTGCTCCTGCCAGGTTCGCCATCACCACGCCCAGTCCCTCAGGGCCTGCTTCTCACTGCCCTGGTCCTGTAGTGAGCAGCAGCCAGGAGCAGCTGGCACCAGGAGCCTCCCCCAGCACCCACCCTTGTGCGTGCCTCTTGGCAGAATGCCTTCTGTGAGACGCCGCACCATGAATTTCTTTGCCTGGCACCCGCAGGAGGATTTCCAGCAAGTCTCACGGGTACGGTGCCATAGCAACTTCCGTGTGATCAGGAAGTGCGACTGTGCCATCCGCACGGTCAGGACCTCAGCTGGTGGGCAGGGATTCTTCGGGACCCACCCCTCCGTGAAGGCTGACTCACCCTAGGGGCAGCGGCTGCCCCTACATAGCTGACGTTCCCATCTTCTTTAGAATTTATTCTTCCCTCTTAGCCAATCTTTCTTTTTTTTTTTTTTTTTTTTTTTTTTTTTTTTTTTTTTTTTTTTGTCTTTTTGAGACAGGGTCTCACTATGCAGTTCAGACTGGCCTTAAGCTCACTCTGTAGCTCAGGCTGGTCTTGAACTCACAACAATCCTCCTGCCTCAGCCTCCCGAGTGCTGGGATTACAGGCCTGCGCCACCACGCCCGGCTTAGCCAATCTTTCATTACTCTCATTTCCTATTATAGTTAATAATTCATTTTCTGAAAATTCTGGTGCTCAAAAACCGTGTGATTTCTCCCTGCTAACTGACCTGATCCATATAACTCTGAGTCCTGAAATGTACCTAATACTGAAGATGTAGTCTATGGGATCAAGGTGCTGATAATGGAATCTGCAAAGCACGTACCCAGTGTCAAGCACTATTCCAAGGGCCCTGGGCCTGGGGATGCGTTCAATCCCAATGCCTACTCCATGAAGGGGTACTATCATCCGGCCCATTTTTAAATAGAGGAAGTGAGGAAACAGTGTTAAAGTCAAACAGCTACTAAAGGACCAACCTGGGATCCAAACTGAAGCCTCACAAGCCCAGGGCTTAGGACAGGGTGGGGGCAAGAATGGAGGTGACAGGAAGGATCCAGTTGAAGGCCTTCCTGCACTTTAAGGTCTTGTATGCTGTGCTGACTGCCCTCTAGTCATGTAAAGGTCCGGCTGGTGCTCAAGGGCAGGGATGCCCTTTTCTCCTGGAGTGTCAAGTGCTTAGCATAGAACCAGCCTGGAGCACATGCAGCACTCAGCCGGGAAGCTGGCAGGTAGGAGACATGCTGCATGGAGCAGAATGGTGCGCGCTTATCACAATGGAGCACCACAGTAGGCTGAGGCATGCAGGTTGGGCCCCGGGCCTGGGTGGTAGGGCTTTCTGAGCCCCCTGTGGGGCTGCTGTGTTTCTGCATACAGACACCTGTCAGTGACTCACACAATGAGCTCCTGGGACTCCGTGGACATCAACGCTTTTGAATTCTAGGCTCCTGAGAAAGTGGATGTGACCACCTGAACTCAGGACCAGCAAGGGGTTTCTAGCAAGGGGAAGAAAAAGTCTGGCCTGTGATCTGGGCCTGCCTGCACCCAGCCTCTCTGGTCTTACACCAGCTTATGCTTTAGGGACCAGCCACACTCTGTGTGGGAAAACCTGTATGCACCATTCCGAGTCTCTGATTGTGCTGTTCCCTCTGCTCCCTATGCAACCCTCAGCCCTAGCTCCTCGCTAGACATCCCCACTCCCCTTGAGAGACCTCACCAGGATTCTATTGTCAGGAGGCTCAGGACTGCAGGCCACCAGGAGCTTCTCCTTGGGCAGAGTATGTCATCTACCCAGGGCTTAGTGCCCTCATTTATAAAGGGGACAATCATGGTACACATGTTATTGGGTTGCTATGAGGACTAAGAATGATAGCACATGCAAAGTCCTTAGCACTGCACCCAGGGGAAACAGCCAGCAATAGTTATTATTACTGTGAGCAGCTTGAGCTCAGAGGCAGCAAATTATGGCTTGGTGGCCTCCCTGCCTAGCGGGGTGCCCTTACAGTGGAATAATGAATGAATTTATTCTCCTTCCACTAGACTGGTCTCCCTGCTTCCACTACCTCCTGCATTGCCATAGTTATCTTCTGAGGCACCTCCATTTCACTCATCTTCTGCTCAAAACCATAAACAGCCTTGCAGCCTTCTTACGCCTAGCCTCCCCCTCCTAGCAATGGGAGACCCTGTGCTTTGGCCCTTATCCACCTTCCCTGATACTCTTTGGCAAACATCTGATGTTCCACTGATTCCAACTTGCCTGCTATTGCTGGAATTGCTTCTCAGTGCTAGCATCGGACCCCAAGAGGCCCCAGTCCTACTATGCACACATTGTGCATGTCTTAACCTTGCTGGGGATCACCCTTCCAATCAGCAGCTTGCAGAAGTCACTTCTGACCCTGCCAGGCTGAGCCCACCTTGGTACCCACAGCACCTGGCTGCTCCCCTCCCATGGAGCTAACTCTTCCCTGCCCTGAAGGCCATGGCTGGTTTTTTTTTTTTTTTTTTAGCCTACCATGCAACAATCCCCCAAATCAATTTAGCTGGGAGAACAGAACAGAACAGCACATTATTAAAGTCAATGTAGCTGGGAATTCAGAACAAAGTGAAAGGCACCAGAAAACAGTAAAACCAGCTTGTGTCACATGTTTATTCATTCCTCTTCAAGGCTAATGGCTGTTTAAAAAAAGAGGTTGATCTCTTAATCAAGAAAGGGGCCTTAAAGAACACATACGTGTAGTGTAATATGCTAATCCTCCATGGGAAGAGAGGATCTTTTCCATGAATTAGAAAGCAAAGGAAGCAGCAAGAAGAGATGAAGACAACTATCCCTGCTCTGGTAGCCCTGGGGGTTCCAAGAATGACTGCAGCACAACTGCAACCTCTGCTCCATCTCTGCTGCTCTTCTTCCTTCTTTGTGCCTCTTTTCTTCCTCTTAGAAGGACCCAATCAGTCATCTAGGATTAAGGGCCCAGTGGAGCACAGGATGAGCTCATCTTAACTGGTCACAACTACAACTAGCCTATTTCTAAATATGGTCATATCTTGAAGTACCGGGGCTGAGGCCTTTCATGTAACATTTGGGGGATACAATTCAATCCGGAAGACTCCATCTGTCCACTTCACGGGAGCAGGGCCCAGGGAAGGGAGTGATTTCTAAGGTTCGCGTTGGAAAGACCAAGGCACTAGCTACCAGCACTTCTCCACAAGGGACTTCTCTGTACCAAAGGGACAGTTAACCTCACCTCCATAAACATTTCCCCAAAAGAAATAAGCAGGGGCCCACATTCTCAAGAATAAATGGAGAAAAAAAATATAATCTCAGAGATATTATTTCATTCATTAAAGACGCTGAAAGGGAGAGTTAAAGGGATCCTCATCCAGAGACCTCACCAAGGAAGCCACGTGGATGAACACACAGAGAGGACAGTGAGACGCTTCCCTGCGAAGCTCTCAGGAAAGGGCCTTCACTGCTGCCCATGGGAGGGTGGTGCAGCAGTGGGGTGCTCTGATCTCACCAGGGGCCAGGGAAGTCTACTTCTTTCCCTGCTGTAAGAATGCAGGCCACCAAAAGGGAAAGTGTGCATCTCCCAGCAGCAGGAATAGAAAACTATCCCAACAAGAAGCAGGGGGATGGCCACAGGGACCTAGCAGGACAGGTAGGTGGGAAAGGCAAGCATGAGTTCACTTGTTCATGCCTTCCCTCCACACTTTCTATGTGACCTCGCTGCAGTAGTAAATAAGAAGACAAGGTTCCTGCCCTCATGGTGCTACAGAAGCAGAGAACTGAAGAAGCACAGTGCTAAGTTACTCTGTGGATAACTCAGTTAGAGATCCTGAGAGTGACAAGGTAAGAGCTACTTCCAGTGGTTGATTCAAGGAAGGCCCCTCTGAGGGGGAGAGGTTGGAGCCAGTCATGCAACAATCTCTGGGAGGAGGATTCCTGGGCAAAGCTCCTGAGAGAAGAAGGTACTGGAGGTTCAAGAACCCAATACAGTGGAAGAGTGCCAAGTGGGGGCATGGGAACAGAAGGCCTGACAGGTAAGCAGCGCCGGACAAGGCAGGAATTGGAACTGTATGTTTTTAGCACAGCAGTGGTGAACCCCTGGAGGTGGGGGGGTGCTTAGATACGGGGGAAGAGCCTCTGTTTACACTGGTGAGAGTGCTCTCTGGCTGCGTGCAAAGAATGGAGTGTGACGTGGGGGGTGGAGCTATGGCAGGATCCAAGCAAGACAGGATGGGGAATGCACAGCTGGGAGGAAATGGGGGATTGGGTTTCCAGATTAGAGGGAGGCTCAGATAGGCAGGCGCGTGAGATCCGGTGGAGAATTCAAGGCCTCCCTGAGTATCAAGAGCCAATGCGAACCTTAGAAATCACTCCCTTCCCACAGTAACACACTTTACATATCAGGAAACTGAGGCAGTGCTGGATCTGGGGCCACCCAGGTAATATAACTGAACATGCATCCCATCTGAAGGTTCAAGCACCTGCCTTACAATCCAGGCTTCCTTTGGCTAGAATAGACCAGAACACAGGTTGGCAAACAATGGCCCACCTAATACACCATGCGACCTGTTTTTACAAATAAAGTTTTATTAGAACACAACACATTCGTGTATGTATTGCCTATAGCCAGTTGAGCACTTCAACAGCAGAAGTGAGCAGCAGCAGCTGAGACCATGTTGTCCTCAAAGCTGAGATTATTCTCTCATGTAAAGGAACACTAGCACCATGCTGGCCACGTTTGGGAATGGAGCCTCCACAGAGAGCAGGAAGCCTCGGCCATGCGGCAGCTCTCTGGGACCTCTCCTCTCTCTAGCTGGAGCCTTACTGGGGGCTGCCCTGCTGGGAAGGCTCCTGGGACATGACTTCCTTTTGCCCAGGGCAGTGCAAAGCACAGGCACTAGGACATCTGTGCCACTAAAGTTGTACAAATTAAGTTCCATAAGCACTTCCAAGAGGCAGAGATGGATTCTGACTAGAAAGATTCAAGAAGGCTTTCTGGTAAAGGACAGATCGGAGAGGAGCTTGAAAAGCTGAGCAGAGGGCACTCAGGAAATGCTCTGCCTAACCAACAGCAAACCAGGACCCTGTAGAGCCAGGAGGACTAGGGCCCCACCACCAGCACTGTTCACGCCAAGGACCATTGCCCATGTGGCAGGGGT
>PVKA01044164.1:0-16341 GCA_004027165.1 Ctenomys sociabilis | reverse complement strand
ACAGTTTCAAAACACCTTAACCATACAGAGTCGATGAATTAATACATAGCAAACTGTTTTCATAACGTTTTGGTATTGTACAAGGTGCATACATGATATTATATTTACAGGTTTTTTTTATAGCTGAAATTATATCAAAAATTCAATAATTATTTACCTAGTGGATGACCATAGCACTAAAAGCCGACATAATATCCTGGCTTTTGATTTATTTTAAAGAGAGTATAATAATTGATAAGTCATTAGAAATGGTACACATTTAGAAGACCAAGATGACAGGCATTCAAACATGAGTTTTGTATTACACATTGCTGTCTGTGATGTAGTTGCTCAGATTCTAGATACCAACATACAGAGTTAGTCAAGGTGAAAATTCTACACATTAATGCTGTTTTCAATCACCTCAGCAGTTTTGTATATATACTTGCATGTTTTTTCTTCTTGTTTTCCTATCTTTTCTCCTTTCTGTCATCTTTGTTGTTTAATCCATAAGTTCAGTTTCTTTCTGTTTTACTATATCTATGAAACCTTCCAGGTTTTATTTAGTCTTTCAGGTTCTTATACTATAAAGGTTTTGAGTTTGTTGTATTCATTTTATAGCTGACTTTTTTTTTTTTTTTTGTGGAACCGGGGATGGATCTCAGGACTGTGTGCTTGCCAGGGTAGTGCTTATTCCACTGAGCCATCTCCCCAGCCCTTATAGCTGAATTTTTGAAGAGGAGTCACTATGTCCTAATGATGATGTCCTTCATTTTATTTGATTTACCATCTTTCTAAAACTCTACTGAACTCCTATCTATCTATTTTATGTAAGGTCTCGCTATGCAGCTTGGACTCCCAGTGAGACTCCTTTTTTAGTCTCTCCAGTGCTGGGATTACAGGTGTATGCCTCCATGCCCAGTTTCTGTGGCCATCTGTGGGAGAGGCCAGCACAACACAAGGTACTGGGGATCAAACACATGTCCTTGCACTTGCCAGGCAGGTGCTTATACCACTGAGCTATCTCCCCAGCCCCTGAAACTCCTTCTTGAAAGGTTATCTGTGACCTCTAATTACCAAATACAACTTACTTTTATCAGTCCTTATATTTCTTGTGTCATTGCATACTGAAAAATGGCAAGTCTATTTTGTTCTTGTTAGTTTTGTTTTTTTGAGACAGGATCGTGATATGGAGTTCTGTCTGGCCTTGGGCTCACTAAGTAGCCCAGACTGGCCTTAACATCACAGTGATCTCTTGCCTCAGCTTCCCAAATGTTGGCATTGTGGGCACATGCCACCATGCCTGTCTGGGATATTGTTTCTTAAAATGTGTTTCTCTCAATTGTTCTCTTGGTTTGATAAAGTCCCATATTAATAACTATCTTGAATATTGCAGCCTCCTTCTAACCAATGTCATTACTCCCAAGCTTTTCAAGACCCCCATATTTTGCAATATTGAAGCCCAAAATGCAGCAATGATTATACTATTACCTTGTTCAACAGCATTTGCTAAAAATGTAGGTATAAGTTGCCTCTACTTTGAAGACCTTTAAACAGGGCCTTAATCTCCAATTCCAGCCTTGACCCTCTACTACTCTTTGTGCTTTCTGTTCTAGACAAACTAAACTACTGTTCCCTGAATATGGCCTGTGATTTTTTTTGAACAGTGGCTTACTATGTTACCTAGGTTGGCCTCAAGCTCTTGGGCTGTAGTGATCCTTTTCTCGCAGCCTCTTGAGTTACTGAAATGGCAGGCCTTGTGGTGGCTATTTTATTTATCACTGTCCTGGCTATTTTATTCTTTTTTACTTTTGCTCATGCTAATCCGTGTGCCTAGAATATCCTGCTGCTCTCTCTCTTTGTCTAGTAAAACCCTATTTATCCTTTAAGATCTATCTTAATTTCATCTTCTCTTTATCTGTGCATACAAAGTAGGTGTTCAATATATTTTTGTTGTCTTAAATATTTTGATTAGCCATTTCTTTTTTTTCTCAGGCATTTGTATAGAGATCATCTACAAATCAACAGTTTCTTTTCTTGTGTTTTCATACCTCCCTTCTCTTATCCTTGTTAAAAAGATCACAAATTTAGGTGGGAGTGGGATTTTAAAAGCCAGGGCAACCTCTAAACCAAGAAAAAAGTGGAATAAGTAGTTAAAAAAATCATGTCCATGAAGGTAGAGTCAAAGAAAGCAAGAGAAATCTACTAAGAAGGGAAGCAAGGTTGAGCTTCTCTTCAAAATTCAGTTTGAAAACAAATACAATCAGACGACTGAGCTTATAAATGCATGTATCTATGTGAATTTATTCTCTTGGATATATTTATGGGAACAATGCTGGGATTATTAAGGTGCCACAGCTACTTACTAGACAAAAAAGAGTGAAGAAGGCAAGCCCCCTCTTTTTGTTCATGTCTCCTCATTCCCTTTGCCCTTCCTGTCCTCTCTTCCAAAAGAATGAACTTTGAACAACTACAAATGATAGGAGGCATAAAAACAGTGATGAAGCAACAAATATTCCTGAAGGCAGGAGTGTTAGCAGAATAAGGACTGTACGTTGGGTAGTACATTTGGAATATACTTTGTGGAGGGTTGGGATGGTGGGTGAGAGCGCAGTAAATATGGACACAAGTCCTGGAGGAGAAGCAGCTGTAAAAGCTGAAGTCTTGGGGACAGGAAAAATAAAAAAGGCCTGTGGTCAGTCTAAAGTGATGTGACATTTTTAGGTGTTCTTTTTTTTTTTTGGAACTGGGGATTGAACTCAGGCTCTTGTGCTTGCCGAGGAAGTGCTTATTCCACTGAGCCATCTCTCTGTCCCTGATGTAACATTTTATTTACATAAAAATGATGATAGCTCACTCAACTGAAAATGTGCTACAGTTCTGAGTGCTATTGTAACCAAGTTGTTGGCGATAATCTGCAAAGGGCTTTTAACATGTAACAGTAAGTCAGGGTAAGCAATGAGCGCTTTGTTGATACAGTCAGTCTTTGTGTTCAAAGCCTGACATCTCCATGTGTGATGCCTCAGTGTCAAATAAAGAAAGCTGCGAGATATGATACTTGATTTTGATAAATACCACACTCAGAATACTTTTTCATGCTGAAGGAGTCTACCGATAAGTATATGATGACATCAACAATAAGAATTGTAGAATACTAAATCAAAACAATGACTGTGAGATTGAAACTAGATTCCAGTCCTAGCTTTGTTATATTCTAGTTGTATGACTGCAAAACACTACTCTCAGTCTAATGTTCAGTTCTTTTACCAGTAAAATACTGGCATCTTGTTTATGAGATTGTTATGGTTGTTAATTGGTATATATGAATATTTTGATGTAGTGTTTGACAAACAGTAATCATTCAATAAATTACAGGTTTGGGGTCTGCTCATATGTTCATCACATTATAAGGGGAAAATGAGATATTGACCAAGAAATACTTTGAAAATTTAAAAACATCAGGTTGCTTTAGTATCAATAAATTCCTGCAACCATTCACAAAATCATGAATGTCATCTTTTTCCCAACAGTTACACTCTGCTAGAGCAGATATACATTGTTAAGCAGCAACTAGAATAGTGCTTTGCCTAGAGAAAGTGTTCAGTGAATCTCTGAAATATTTGTCTACTGATTGCCTAAACTCCACATGGTAATTGGTTCTCAAGCTCATTGTTTTTCCCCCCTTCTTCCCTGTTTCCATCTGGCATCATACTTTGCGATGACAGCAAACCCTGGAGATGAACCTCACCAACCTGGTTAAGCGCAACAGCGAACTAGAAAATCAAATGGCCAAACTAATACAGATCTGCCAGCAGGTTGAGGTATGTAACAGAAACATTTGCAATTGTTTTAGATCTGAATCAGGCATTTGTTTGGGGAAGTTCAGTTTTGGCAGAGTGTATTTCAATCCTGTGGGGTGAAGAACTAAATGGTAGTACTAAGAAGTCTTGTTCTTCCAGGATGCTTGTTTTAAGAAAAATGACATATATGTATATTTTTACAAAATAGATAAGAAAGGTGGATTGGGGGAATGGTAACCCAAGGGGTCACCCCTTTTCCTTTCCAACCAGCAGGCAATATGTTAGTAAGACATAATATATGCTTTTCTTCACGAAACTGGATGTTACTACTTAAAGATATTACTGGAGTATCATAAGCAAGTTAGGAATCCAGAGTTCCTTGGGGGTAGGATAAGGTTCATTCAGTGCAATATTGTTCCTATAACAAAATAATCAGGATTGGTTCTCTTTCCTAGTTTCTCCTCCCTCATCCCCTGCACTTGGTCCAAGTTATATATCACATTTCCTACCTGGTCCTCACTCATTGACTATTTTTACCATCAACAAATAATATCTATCTTAATGTTGTCTGTTAATTGCAAAGTGCTCTAAATGTACAAAACTTTACAAAATTGTTACCCATATTATATTTTGGTTAGAGTTTAAAGAAGGATTTGACTTCTTTTTAACTGACCTTAATGGAACAAAGGTAGGGTCTGAGCTTGGTAATGCATTCCTGTGAAATCCTAGCCTTTTGGGAGGTTGAAACAAGAGGATCAGAAGTTCTCTAGCTTGAGAAGTTTAGCAAAACAGTGAGACCCTGTCCCAAAAAAGAAAAAAAAAAACTTCTGAGATGTATCTAATTACAAACATCCTGAGTTGACTCCTCAGTACTGGTAAAAGAAGAGAAAAGAAAGTAAAAGAATAATTCCTCTTTCTCAAGAGCATGCCTGAAACTCAGGCCATATCATTTAATCTAGTGTTGGACTTGTTGAAGAATTGATGGTAGGCCTCAAAGTCTAAACAGGGTCAGATAAAATATAACAGGATTCATAATGGATGGTAATTGAATAAAAATGTTTTTGTTTCTATTTAGAGCTTCATATTCTAGTGCTAAAGTAACTTGTATGACAGATAAATACAACTGTTCATTTTAAATAATAGAATAATTATATTATAATCCTATCTGGGGATTCCTTTTTAAGAGACAGTGGGTGCTTGAATTCAGCAAACTAACCTAGTATAGTTCTATAGTCCATAATAGTAGTAAGTTATCAGCACAACTAATATTGTCAGAAGTTGTTGACTTGAGCCTTTCACAACTCAATATATTAATATAGCTCTACTTTTAATATCTCATGGCTATACTTTTCTGCTGGATGATGAAGACCAAGTTAAAGCAAGACCTATATAACTAAAAATATAGCTTGTGTATCTGACAAGGTCATTCAAATCTTCTCAGGATTTACCCTGGAACCATGAACAGCACCTTGTGGGTCTTTTGTCTGTGTCAGACATCTGGATGAGTCATGGCCATTGCTTGACCAATTTGCTCTTTGTGAAAGCCTGAGAGAATGTTTTCTCTCTAGGTGACTCTCTTTAGGCACACTATATACATTGTCGATCATTTTCCTGTGTGGCTCTATAATCAACTTGATCAGAAAATGTGGGATACCACTTAGTTGCAGGATGCCACACCACAGGTTTTCTTAATGTCCTGAGTCCTCACTGACCTTGAAGGGCTAGGGCCAGAATATTGCTATCCTTTTAGCCCATCAATATCTCTATTTTTTGTTCTGTAAAGTTTAGTTATTAACCATCCAGAAGAGAAGCTTAATGATACCCTATAACAGAGGCTGTTAAGCTTAACATCACTATCTGTCTGAATATCAAACACCTTAGACATAAAATGGAACTATTTGCTTTTTGGTGGAATTGGGGATTGAACTCAAGCCCTTGCGCTTGCCAGGCAAGTGCTTATTCTACTGAGGTATCTCCCAGGCCCCATGAACTGCTGTTTTCCAACAACCATGCATATTCTAAAATTTAAATCCCTATAGAATGTTAAAAAACAGTTACACATTTTTTACACAGAAATTTAGAAATCAAACCATGTACAACATTGTAGCAGGACAATCCTATGACATTTTGTTTTTCTTGTCTCTCATTTACTTTTAATACCTTTTTTTTGTATAAACATTTACTTTAAAGAGAGTATAGCAATAGTTGCTATGACACTAGAAGAAGTAAGCATTTAGAAGACCAAAATGACAGCTTGAATTTAAGTACCTACAATCCTTGCTCTGGCATCAAGCATGAAAAGGTCCTTTAAAGACTTCTTCAAATACATCTTCTCTAACTACAGCGGAACACCCATCTCTGACAAAGCCAAACAAAAAAGGGGGATATAAATAAGGGACCACTTTGTTATATATTAATTGGAATAGCTATACAGCTGTTTTCTCTTAGTTCAGTCATTGAAAAGAAAAGTTTGTACTAATATTTTTTAGACAAGATATCATATCTGCATCTTGTCCTCTGAATAACTATACAAAGACAACAATATGCAATGTATCAATTATTGTAACTGTCCTGCTAACCTGTTGTAAAACTGTTTCATTGCTCTTTTTTTCTCATTAAAATGAATAAGAAAAAGAGATGGTGGGTAATCTTTTGGTAAGGCAAACAATCTTATCACATAAGTGACTTCACATTGCCTAGTTGTTTGGGATTCTCAAAGCGTTGGGTTTCTTCCAGTAGTGTATAGTTGTGTAATGAGCATAATATAGTAGTTTAATGCTTGCTGTGCACTCCATTTGTAGAACATAGTTAGATTCTATGCAAGGTGCACAGGTTGCATAGCTCACTAGTTAAACTTAGGTGTGAGATGGAAGATGGGCTAGGGGATTTGAGAAGCATAGAGAATGAAGAGAAAGAACACTATTATGAGAGTTGGAAAATTAAGTTCTAAACTTAGCTCTTGTATTAACTGGTTACAAAATGTATGTTGTTTATCCTTTCAGTGTCCTTGCCTAAAAACATGGAGTTAAGCTGATTTAATCACCATTAGTGTCTTTTCAGATTTCATCAATCACAATTATGTTAATGGTTATTTTCTTTACTATTTTTCTCTAATGTTTCCTCCTTTGCAAGAATGGAAAAAGCCAAGTAGAATGCATATCAGAGTGCTTTTCAACTGATCAGAATCCCTCTATGTTGTACTCTATCAAAGATTTTTATTTTGTTGTTGGATAACACTATGAGAAATGCACAGTGGTGAAGGGACAAGGGATTATTTTAAGGAAGGAATGAGATGAGGGATCCCTTGGTTTAGAATTTGCATGACTGAAGGTGCAGTAATTCAGCTAATAGTGAACAAAATGTGACTAGAGATTAAAATAATCTCCTTCATCATTCTAAAAAATACTATTAAAGTACAGAGCAAGTTGTAGTCAAAATAGAAAAGTCAAGTGGTTTATTTCCTTTGCTCATTAATTTTAGGACCTCTCTAATATCTCATCTTCCCACCCTGGGAAGCTTATCACCTTGATCAACCTCAAGCAAACACAATTCTGTCTTAGTCTTGTCCAGGCCATCCTGCCAACTAATCCTTAATATTTAGGGACCTGCCTTTTTCAAGAGGCAAGGAGCTAGTCTTATAAAACAATTCATCATTGTGTTTACTTGGGAGGACTTACATTCTCCTTTTTTGCTAACTGATGATGTTTAAATAGTGCCTTTCTGAAGTTAGAATTTCTGCCTAAGCCTTGAGGAGGAAGCAGTAGCACTGTCACACATTAGAAAAATAAGAAAGAAGAGTAGTACCATGGTATATCAGCAAAGTAGGTATTCAGGAAGCATCCTTAGGGATGCTTGCTAAACCTCATAGTGTAGACTACTGCCTATTCTGGTTAAATAAGAGCTACCTTTTTATGTATGGCATCATATCAGATACAAAGAAAACAGCAAGCCACACTATCTGTTCTCTGAGGACTTACAGAGTATAGAAATCTACCCTGATGTGGACATGTGGGCAAGATATATGGACAATGGAATAAAATACATTAACTGAGGAAAAATAGTAAGATAATAAAATAATATAGAGCATGAGAGTGTATTTTTGGAGTAACTCCATAGTTATTTAGTGTGTGACTCTGTTTATAACCAGAAGGCCTACGACGTGGATTATAGAAGACCATGGATATAATCTATGACATCATCCCTTTTGAAAAGTTAAGGATGTATCTTTACCTTCTTCCTTTATAATAGGGTGAACTCAGGGTATTTATTATACTCATTTAATGCAGAGCCTTTATGGCAAGAAGCCTTCAGTATAAGCCTCAGGATTAGAAGTCCAATTAAAGAAAGGACCTGAGACTTCATAAATGCTTACAAATACATTATAAAATGAAATAAATAATAGAATACTGTCAATCATGGCAGACACAGAAATGTGTTTTTGAATTTTTACCTAATCCAGATTTTTCTATAGGGAATGCCTATTTTCACATTATATGCAAAGCGTTTCATTGAATGAGGATGAAGGATGCCAGTTCAGGCCCTTCAGAGAAAACTGGAATAGGCTGTTTTCCTGCCAAATCTTTCCCCTTTTTTATTGTCTTAAATTATTTTTGTCACAGGTTGACTTTTCATAAAGAGGCCATAAATATTGCCTTCCTATTTCAGCATTTTCTCCCTGTTCTCTATTCTCCTCAAACAAAGCTGCAGTCTTCCTATTATTATAGAAAGAGATTAAGATCACCAAAGATTTATTAGCTGAATTGTATCTTGTTATAGTTGCTACTCAACTTTCAAAATTCAGGAAAAAGGTAATTAGGGATACTGTCTTTTCAATCTGGAGAGCATGGGAAGGAGGTAGGTGCAGACCCAAAACTCCCTTTAATCTGGTTAAGGAAGGACATGCTTTGAGTTTGCTACTCTGGTCACTTAATCTCTATATATAGTTCTTTGTCTTGGCTCATCAGGCATCCTTTGTTTATATTTCCAGAGGAAATCTCTGGATAATGCATAGCCAAGGGAAAATGTATACCAAAAGATGGATACTTCCTTTTGGCTTCCAAGACACCATGGTTTTGTGAATAATAAACTTTCCTGAAAAATAGCAAAGAGAAAAAATTATTTAATAACCAGACTTAACAGTATTTTGTGAGTATTCACTACATACTCAATATAGTGAATAATTTAGAGGCCACAAAAGAAAAACACATAGTTGATGACCTGCAGGAACTTTTAGGCTGGTGAAGGAAAACCCAATATCTACTAACAAAGAAGCATATTTATATAGCTGCAGCAGTACAGTAGTACAGATACCCCTTAGAATTTTATTTACTTAGTTTTATTCTTAGCAGCTAAGTCGCTTTCCTCAGTGTTTTCTTTGTCACTTTCTTTTTATCGACCTCAGCATTGCTATAATACAATGGGTTAATCTCACCCAGAAGTTCTGTGGGAAGGTTGAGACCCTTATGCCTCTTTTCAAGAAATGGGTGGCACTGGTCTTTAACATTATGACAATTACAAAAGAAAAGACATGAAGTGGTTGAGAGAATCTTCCCTTAATTTGTGGGATTTGAGCTTTCAGTCTTTTCCATAGGTTTTAGCTTCAATCACTTTTAAAGTCTTTTTTTTTCCTTTACAGCTCAATCCTGAGGTGATTTATTGCTCTCCTCTTTCTATTCCTATTGTTCACTGAAGGATATTTGATTCAGGAAGGGTATACAAAAAGCTTGGTATCTTGGTAATATATCTGACAACTTCTGCAAGTGCAAAAATAGATCATTTGAAAGAAATTAACTTAAAAACACTGCACTAAATGATTTCAGTAGATGAACCTTAAATGTTTTAGGACAGTTTAAGAAAAGAACGAAATCTAAACCATTCAAGCACTGATATTTTTTGGAGGCAATCTCGAAAACAAGCACTGAGAACATGGTGAATGAAAATGTGATTAGAGTGAAGTGAGGGCAATCAGAGAAAATGCATTTTAGTCAAATGTTCAAAGAGGAAAACTAAATTACTCTCTGGAGAGGCACATAGTAGAGGTATTTAATGAAGGCAGAAATGGTGAATTGCATGAGCAAAATGGCACCCTGAAGTCTTTGTGTATAGCAATAAATGAATAGTAAATTGCTCTTCACTTCAAGGAAAGCACAGTTTGGCTGAGAACTTAGCTGGCAAAATGGAAAATATGAAGTGAAGTCATTGTTGTGATGAAGGTAAATATAAAGATGACAGCTGTTACAGAGGAAGAAACACCCTGAGGTGTTTAGGAAATTTGCCTGAGGTACTTAGAAAAAGCTGCACAAGGAAAATAGAAATGGCGTTATCCTGAAATATGGGTAGAATTTTGCCAACAAAAATGAGATGAAGGAACAAAGAAGTTCACATGCAAAGAATACAGAAGGTGATCAGCTGGAAGGCACTCACAAAACCACCAGAAATTTAGTTGACGCAAAATGTAAGATATCCAAAATTCTGAGAAGTAGCATGGGCCCGGATAATGAAGGGCCTTGTATACTATGTATGGATGTTTGAACTTTATCTTTAGGATTCTGGTGAGTCATGTACAAGCAGACAAATAACTGGATAAAATTCACATTTAAGCAAGATTTCTAGGTCAGGGACCAAAACTGAAGATGAAGAGATTAGATTAGTACTAAACTAAGAAGAGATGAAAGCCTAACCTGAAGCAGTGACAGGAAGATTAAGAAAGAAGGGATAAATTCAAAAACATTTCTGAAAGTAGGGTAAGTGTTGCTTGGTGAATAAGTGCAATGGGTGAGTAAGAGAGACTACTAGGTTGACCAGCAGGTTTTTGACTTGGGTAACTGAATGGATCCATTGCCTTCAATCAGGTTAGGAAATACAAAAGTTCTTTCAGGAGCACAAGGTTTGTTATTCATGAATCAGAGAACCAGGTATGAAATGCCAAGTGAGGAGCTGGCTGGTTTAGCAGCTAAGTAGAACTTTAAGCCATGGAGAATATGTGGTAGAGGCAAACAAATCTAATACAAATCTGCAGTTCAATTGTCACTTGGAATACAACAATAAACTGACTTTCCAAATATAGAAAAAACAGCTAGCAAGATGGCTCAGTGGACTAAAGCACCTGCTTAGGCAGAGTACAGGGACCAGAGTTCAATCCCTAGCATGCCATCTCGGCCACACCTCGGGGCTCACTGAGATGACTGAGACTGGATGTGGTAGCATGTGCCCATAATCCCAGTACTTGGTGGCCTGGAAAAGAGGATCACTACGAGTCTGTTCTATGTAGTGAGACCCTGTAGACTCTGTACTAAATGCATAAAAACAAAACAAAATATAGGAAAAATAAATATTGGTGCTTTTTATTGGGTTGCTGAGATATGGTGTGCATTTCAAAAGTTAAATACCAGAAATAAATTATTTAGTTGTGGAAAAATCAAAGTTTTAGATATTATTGGGTCATCCACTAGGTAAATAATTATTGAATCTTTGACATAATTCAGCTATATAAAAACCTGTAAATATAATATCATGTATGCACCTTGTACAATACCAAAACCTTATGAAAACAGTTTGCAATGTATTATTTCATCGAATCTGTATGGTTATGGTGTTTTGAAACTGTCTGATTGACATTTGTATTTCAATAAAATAAAAATAAATGGAAAAAACTATAATAATAAGAACACTTACTGAGCATTTTTACTCTTCTAGGGGAACACTTTATATATATTAGATCATTTAATCTTTACAAAATAGATATGAACACTATTGCTTCTTTTTTTTTTTTTTTTTTTTTTTGGTGGAACCAGGGATTGAACTTAGATCCTTGCACTTGCCTGGGAATGAACACTATTGCTATAAATGTTTTTTTTTTTTTTTAAATAAGGAAAGAGAGACAGAGGAAGATTTGAGAGGTTTGCTAAGTTCATGCCACTAGTAGGTAACACAGGGAGGATTTGAATTCAGGCACTTTAGATCTAGAGCCTGAGCTCCTAACTACTCCATTGTACTTCCTTTTGCAAGGCAAGGTGCACATTATGGATGTCTCTTGTTCCATTGGGGTGACTTATAGTGAACAAGGGGTATGATATAGGCATATAAATTCTGGAAGAAAGGGAATGTTATTTAGAAAGAGTAGGTAAAGGAAGAGAAGGCCATCAGAAACAAAGGATCAAAGGAAGAAAAGCCTTCAAAATATGATGAATACACAGAACCCATTGGTGCAGAGACATAGTATCAATAATAACCTGTGAAAGGATGAAGATGGTCAAGGAGAAATAAGCTATAAGAAAATTCAGGTTGCAAGAAGTTTGACCTTGAAGAGAAAGAAAGGTAGTAGTGATCTTTATTAAACATAGAACTATTGAACTCACAAACACATAATAATGCTTGAGTTGTTATTGTGTTACTAGGTGATCTACTACTTCTGAATGCACGTGTTTCACTTCCTTTCCTTACTCAATGTCCAGCCACCTGTCCAATGTAGCAGAGGTTCTCATCTCCAAAGCTGTAGTTTTTAACACCTTGCCTCTCCTAGATGATGTGTATGCTTTGGGGATGTAGCGTGCTTTCGTAACTTCGGATTTGGATGGTAAGGAATCTTGCTAACTGTGAAACCTAGACCACATAATTTCTCTGAGCCTTGGTTTCATCATGTCGAAAATTTGGACTGATATGTTAAATGGTAATAAATGGAAACATGTGTTATATGCATAACATATAGTCAAAGCTCAATAAACAGTGGTGGTGGGAGGAGGAAGAAAGCCTAAAGGAGAAAGAGGAGATAAAGTATTAATAGGAGTAATTCTTTTTCTTTTTCTTTCTTTCTTTCTTTCTTTCTTTTTTTTTTACAGTACCAGTGCAGGACCCTGCTCTTGCCGGGCAAGCACTTATTGTACTGAGCTATCTCCCCAGCCGAGTAGTAGTAATTCTTGATCCTGCATCTTTTATTACCAGATTCCTGTTCCTGGCCTCAGGACATCTATAGATACTTACCAATGCAATTTTATGTAAGGATTTTTTTTTGGTGGAACAAGGGATTGAACTCAGGCCCTTGTGCTTGCCAGGCAAGCACTTATTCTACTGATCCATTTCCACAGCCCCGCAAGCAGTTTTAAATTTAACACATGAACCAGAAAGTCCTTGGCAGGAAGGAGTAGCAATGAAATTGTGCACTGGGGCCAGGGAGATGGCTTAGTAGAATAAGCACTTCCCTGACAAGTGCAAGTGCCTGAGTTCAATCCCTAGTTCCACCAAAAAAAAAATTATTCATTAAAAATGTTGGGAATCTAAGTAATGTTCTATGTAGTAACCCCCAGTAACTGTGCAAAATTGATAAACTGAAGAAGGTTTTATGCTCAATAAGCTTCTAGTTTCCATTTATTAACTTGTGTTTTAGTAGAGAGGACTATACTGTCCTTGTACAAGATTATCTAAGGGATTACTTACATTGATACTTCAGTAAACTTGCCTTAAGCAAACGTAAAAGAAACATTTCATGAAGAGATATATGTTTTCATCTATAGTAACTTTAAAAAGAAAGAGTTCTTTGGAAATTTTAAGTATTTTAGCCAAAATATTTTGTATTTCTATGAGAAATGGAAGAGTAAGGGAAGTAGACTTTATATTGTCAGAGAAGGATTTGGGCTATCAGTGCCTTATGTAATGAAATACCTACTTTGAAATCACTGTAGACTTACAGAAGGAAAAAATGATTTCCATGAGCAAAGTAAATAAGTGCATATTGACCTAGTCATTCTAATCATTTGAACTACAGTAATGACTAATTCAGATTACTACACTCAATCTTATTAATTATATAGCAATTGACATTTAATATAGATGAAAAACCTGAATAGTGATGCAATCTAAAGTGTAGACATACCCTATTTTGTAGTAAAGCACAAAGCACTTTGTAATTAATGAGCCACTTGGGGCATTGAATCATTTAGAAAAATATTTGGTGAAAATTGTTGATATATTATAGTACAATATATTTGCAGTTGAAACATTTGAAAGGTATGGATAGATGATAAGTTTTAAGGATACATTGAGTTATGCTAACTTTGTTTTCCTCCACATCCACTTCGTAGGACAAGTAAGTTTTCAAGAGTGGTGATGCCTTTGTAGTTAAAACAGTTCATAAAGGCATTTACTGTCATCTGTTTTTATACTGACTGTGGTTCAGAAAAGCTAATTTTTATAATGAATTGAATTTATCAAGGAAACCTATCTATTCAAATTCAGGACTCAGTTGCTGCAGAGAACTGAAAGGCAAAAAAGTTTATTTAAAATGGATTTTATTGGTATGCTGTCTCTCTCTCTCTCTCTCTCTCTCTCTCTCTCTCTCTCTCTCTCTCTCTATATATATATATATATATATATATATATATATATATATATATATATATAATAGCTGTCCATGTCTGTGATATATCTCTTGATTCTTTTTTCTCCATTCCTTTCCCTTCCCTTCAACTCCTCTTTCCCTCCTTATTTACAAAATTTTTATTTACATTTTCCCCTTCTATTCTTTCTATTCTGTTTTTCTTTCCTTTCCAAATCTTCCCTCTCTTGGTCACCTTCCTATTTGAATATTTTCTTCCTTTTTTTGTATTTTAGGGAAGGGTCTACATGGTGTTCAGGGTTGCACTACTAGATCAGACTAGTAGTGATCAGCCTGTTTACAGCTTCCCAAGAGCTGGAATCATAGGCATGCACCACCACACCCAGTCTCAATTGCAGTCTCAGAGCACCCCAGGGGCAGGGTCAGTAGAGCAGGCCCAGGGATTGAACCCATAGTTCCTGTGCCTTCTTGCAGGCACTTCAATCTGCTGAGCTGTTTGGCTGGTCTTGAATTTTTTCTTCCATTTCACAATATCTATTGTATATTTTGGTCCTTGTTTACAATTTCAGTTTCTCACACCAGTGAAACTATGTTATTGTTTAAACTTTTGCGTCAGATTTATTTCAATTAAAGGTATGGTCTCAAGTTTCATCCTTTTACCTAGAAATGTCTCCAATCTATGCTTCTATATGGCAGAGTACTACTCCATTTGTATTAAAATATGACATCTTTATTCATTGATCAGTTGATGGGTATTTAGGCTGCTCCCAAGATTTAGCTATTGCAGATTATGCTCCTGTAAACATGAGTCTGCATATATCACTATATGCAGATATGATGCTTTAAATTATTTTGGGATATACCAAGGAAAAGAGTAGGTAGGTTGAATGAGATCCACAATCCTAGCTTTCTGAGAAATCTCCATACTGATTTCCATAGTGGTTGTGCCAGGCTACACTTCCACCAACAATGGATAAGGGTTCCTTTTTCTTCAAAGCCCTTTTGTAACTTGTTATTGGTTATTTTTCTGACAATAACCATTCTTTCTGGAATGCAATATAAGTGTTTTTATAAATTTTCATCTCTCAAATGACCAGTGAAGTTGAACATCTTTTTCATATATTGCTATTTCTATTTTTTCATCTGAGTAGTGTCTATTCATTTCAGATGCCCCTTTTTGGATTGGATTAGCTCTTTAAATTTGATAGACTGACTTTTTGAGTTCTTTATATATTCGAGGTAGTGATCCTTTGACTGAGGAATAACTGGAAAAATATTTTTCTACTCTTGATCTATTCTGCTCCTGTGTTTCTGTTGATTGGTAAATTGAGCCATTAAACCTGGATGGTCACCACTGATACATACTGACTTATCCTTGTTCTATTATTCTCCTGTTGGTTCTTCTTCTTTCCCCTCTATTTAATTGGTTCATGGTGGATTCATGCTGTTGGGGCTTTATGGAGACATATTCTTTATTATCTCTTTCTAGAATGTGTTTAAGAACATTTTGGACTGCTAGTTTGGTGGTCATGAATTTGTTCAGGTGTTCTTTGTCATGAAACTATACTATTTCTCCATTGACTTTGAAATGTAGCTTTCTTGGTTACATCACTCTGAGTTTGAGTTTGAGAGTTTTTCCCTCCACTGACTTTTTTTTTTTTTTTCTTTTGTAGTACTGGGTTTGAACTCGGGAAATTGCACTTTCCAGGCAGGTGTTTATGCCATTGAGGTATCTCCCCAGCTCTCAGAATTTTTTACCTTTAAGGCCTAAAATACTTCACTCTGAGCTCTCTTTGACTGAGCGGTTTGTGTTAAGAAGTCTGCTGTGATAGTCTCTGCAGCTGGGCGGGCCTGGGCGGGATCGAGGAAGCTCTGCTGTGATTCTTAAGGGCTTTTGTTTATAGCTAATATTTTTTTTGTCTCTAACAACTTTTTTTTTCCATTTATTTTTATTTTATTAAAATACAAATGTCAATCAGACAGTTTCAAGACACCTTAACCATACAGAGTCGATGAATTAATACATTGCAAACTTCATAACGTTTTGGTATTGTACAAGGTGCATACATGAAATTATATTTACAGGTTTTTTTATAGCTGAATTATATCAAAGATTCAATAATTATTTACCTAGTGGATGACCATAGCACTAAAAGCCGACATAATATCCTGTCCAACCACCATTAGTGCAGATCTTGCCTCTCATAGAATTATGTAGAAGCACAGCGTTAT
>PVKA01044163.1:0-16347 GCA_004027165.1 Ctenomys sociabilis | reverse complement strand
TTTTTTTTTTTTTTTTTTTTGTCTTTTTGAGACAGGGTCTCACTATGCAGTTCAGGCTGGCCTTAAGCTCACTTTGTAGCTCAGGCTGGTCTCGAACTCACAACAATCCTCCTGCCTCAGCCTCCTGAGTGCTGGGATTACAGGCTTGCACCACCACGCCCGGCTTGCAATCCTTATATTGTAGGTGACTTCTAAGAAAAAAAAAAAAAATCAAAAATAGTATTTATGCAACAATTTTTGAGAATTGCAAGATCCAATTTTTGAGAATTGCAAGATCCAAATTGCAAGGTCTGATTCTCTGAAAACTCTGTAATCATCAGAAATAGTAAAAGGGAGCCAGGTGTGTGGCTCATTCATATAATCCCAGACACTCCAGAAGATGAGGCAGGAGGATTGTGAATTTGAGGCCAGCCTGGGCAAATAAGCAAAACACACTGAACACTAGAAATAAAAGCAACTGGGGAGGCTGGTGAGATAAAGCTTAGGCAAGCTTAGGCAAGTGCAGGGACTGTGGTTCGATCCTGGGCACTACATGCTGTGCCAGCCCTGCCCCCAGGGCAGGCTGAGCTGGCCACAGAGTCCAGCTGGCCATAGTGGCATATGCCTGTAATCTCAGTACGGGGGAGAATGAAAACAGGAAGATCACTATGAGACTGATCTGTGCAGTGAGACCCTGTAACAACTAAATACACAGAAGAAGGAGGAGGAGAAGGAAGAAGAAAAAGAAGAGGAGGAGGAAGAAGAGGAGGTACAGGAGGAGGAGGAGGAGGAGAAACTAGGGGTGGAGTTTAGTGATAGTGACCCTGGGTTCAATCCTCCATACTGGAAGAAATTAAAATTTAAAATCTATTTAGATAGGTAAATACAAAAGGATAGGCACTGTCTGGTTTTTTCATTTAGCTCAGGATATGCCCATCATATCAGATAAACCCCTCTTTGAGGCCCTCCCATGCCTTGAGATTTTCTGGGCATGTGGAGTTGGGCCCGCTGGGCTTGGGAAGTCTGAGTGCCTGAACTGATGGATGCCAGATGTCTCACATGGGCCACAGCAGAGAATAAAATGGTCAAAGGCACAACCTGTGTTTCAGTGCTGTTGGGCACAGGCAAAGCTCAGCCAAACGACTTATGTGGAGACAAGGTCCATACGGAGCGGCAGGGTCACATTCATGGTCAGTCTCTTCACCCATCCCCTTGCTCCATTATCCGTGGGCCAACAGGTGAGTACTGGCATAGGCGGACACCTGGCTAGATTGCCTGTGAGCTCTGGGAAAGCCGAAATGGAAGGAAAGGGCGCCAGGACTGGGGCCCAGGGATTGAATGACAGCTTGGACTGTGTTCCCGGAATGGCGGGCAGCAGGGGACTGCTTGTCAGCTCCAGGAAACTGGCCTAGGGCGGCAGACACGCCCCGTAGGGCGGGGAGCATAGTCCTGCCCGCGCTGGCGGCTGCCCGGGGCCGGGGCGAGCCCGCGCTGCACAGGGAGCAGCGCAGGGAGCCGCTGGATGCGACTCTTTCTCCAGCCCTGGCTTAGCGTGGAGGGTGCAAGTTTGCGCCCGAACCAATGCCCTGAGCTAGAAGTAACTGGGCAGTGCTCCCAGGTGTACGCAAAGTGATATTACAAACCTACATTTTCTCCCCTACAACACTGCCTCATTTGCCAAGATTGTTTTTCTATGAAGTATGTGAATAATAAAACTCAATGACTTTATTTTGACTTTGGCTTCTTGTGTCTGGGAGACCAACGATTGTGGTAAGGGATTGAACTGGGAATGCAGAGATCTGGAAATTAAATTGGTCTCTGAGAGAGTGTCTTCAGGCAAGCCCTGGACATAGGGTTAAGTCACCTCACTGAGCTCCATTTTCTATAAAAGGAGGGAGTAGCAAGCCAGATCCTGTTGGTGTGTGTGTGTGTGTGTGTGTGTGTGTGTGTGTGTGTGTGTGTGTGTGTGTGAAGGAGTTATGCGTTTCCTTCCATCCTCAGCTGAAGTGTTGATGACTTAGAAACTGCTCAATCTTATTTCCCAACTTCTGTTCTTGTATGTTAGGCTGCAAAGTGAGTGCAAGGAGTGACCCACTCTCCATTGCTCCAATCCTTGGCACTTCTTAAATTGCATAATGAAGAAACAGTGTTTTATTTCCTAACATTGGGAAATGAAACAATGTTAATGAAGATAACGGAATGAAAGAACCACACACAAAATACTTTTTTTTTTTTTTTTTTGTGGAACCAGGGATTGAATTCAGGCCCTTGCGCTTGCCAGGAAGGCGCTTATTCCACTGGGACATCTCCCTAGCCCCTACATTTTTTGGATTGAACAAAAATTTCAATAAGCACACAAAGAAATACAAAAACTAAACATACATGCCAGCATGTTTATCAGCAATGCTCAGTAGATTGGAAGTTGTGAACAATGGTGGAACACCTCGAGCAGCACTGACCCAGACATCACCAAAGGTACCCTTAGTGGCGACTTACACAGGGACACTCATAGGCAAATATTGACAAACCAGGAAGACAAAGAATGTAATAAAGCAAAGTGCCAAGGTCACAAAGGTCAGAAGTAAAGGAGGTGAATGAATTTCTGTTACAACTGTCCCCATGTCCTGGCCAGGGGTGGCAGAGTATGTTATCCACCCTACACATTCCTGTGGTTATAAGTTCACTTGTCACCACTCCTGAAAATCAAAATCAGGTTCACCTTCAAACATAGAAGGTAGCCATAAAAGAGAACTGGGTGTGGTGGCACACACTTATAATGCCAAGGCTTGGGAAGTTGAGATAGGAGGATCACTATGAGCCCGAACTGTGGTAAGACCCTGTATCAAATAAATAAATAAACAAGAAAGTAGCCATGAAAGTAATGCATATATTTGTTTTGGGTTTTTGTTTTGTTTTGTTTTGTTTTCTGTATTTAGGATAGGATGTACAGGGTGTATAGGGTCTCACTTCTTTTTTTTTTTTTTTTTTTTTTTTTTTTTTTTTTTTTTTTTTTTTTTTTTTTTTTTTTTTTTTTTTGTTTTTTTTTGGTCTTTTTTTTTTTTTTTTTTTTTTTTTTTTTTTTTTTGTCTTTTTGAGACAGGGTCTCACTATGCAGTTCAGACTGGCCTTAAGCTCACTTTGTAGCTCAGGCTGGTCTCGAACTCACAACAATCCTCCTGCCTCAGCCTCCCGAGTGCTGGGATTATAGGCCTGCGCCACCACGCCCGGCTAGGGTCTCACTTCTTAGATCAACTCATAGTGATCCTCCTGTTTATAGCCTCCCAAGTGCTGAGATTATAGACATGCTCACACCCAGTCATGTGCATCTGTTTTATGTCTCACATAACTGCCTTGGGCCTCTTCTTCAAGATTTGAAGCAGCAGTGGTATGAAAGACAAGCCTAGGCTAAAGGGAAACTTTATGTTGACCACATTCCCCAACCAGGTGAATAGATTCAAAGGCAGCAGTCCGCTTCCTGTGTCCATGAGCCTTAGCTAAACTATTGAAGTTGGCCAGGCATGGTGGCACATGCCTGTAATCCCAGCACCTGGGAGGCTGAGGCAGGAGGATTGTTGTGAGTTCGAGACCAGCCTGAGCTACAAAGTGAGCTTAAGGCCAGCTTGAACTGCATAGTGAGACCCTGTCTCAAAAAGACAAAAATAAATAAACTATTGAAGTTTCCCAATTCAGTAAAACAGGACTGTAAATGGTATAACTATCTGGGATTATTGTGAGGCTTCAAAGATGGAAATGTGATTCAACAATTCTGGCAGCCCAAGTGCTTTGCAATAGTCAAAAATATTGAGGGAGAGCTGGGAAAGGTGGTGCAAGGCTGTGATCCCAGGTCCTGTGGAGGATGAGGCAGGAGGATGAGGAGTTTAAGGCCAGAGTGGTGTTCAGATGAGTGAGAGGGTGAGAGAAAGAGGGAAAACAATATGGAAGAAGAGGACAACTTGGTTCTTTAGGGCAGCTTCATCTCAAAATAAAAATGAAAAGACTGGGTGTTATAGTTAGGGACTGCAAGGGGAACAATACTGTACACATAATTTATAAAGTTATTTTATATAGTCACCCAAAGGGCCATATATAAAAAGAGCGCAGGAAACCTGTCCACACACTAAGACCAAAAATCTAGATCCTACAGCACTAGGAAGACCCAAAGGCCAGTGAAAGCTAGAAAGTATGCCGGCAGGATAAAGGATCTGTGCTCGCAGGCTGAGGGATCTGCACTGGAGCCAGGAAGCTTTGCTCAAAGTAAGAACCAGACCTCCCACCAAAAGTTCCATAGCCGTCCTCAGCAGCGGTGAGTCCCAAGCTATTTTGATTTAGCAGAACAGCAAGGCAACATTATCTTCCCCTCCGGAGCCAAGAAGCAATGCTCAAAGGAAGGACCAGAGCTCCTCCAAAGTGAACCATAGCCATTCTCAGTGACAACAAGGTCCTGAGCCCCCCCCAGGATCAGTGCAGCGCAGCTCATTTGGGAAAACAGCATGATAAGCCCCTCCAGGAAAATCAGCAGCTTCCTACAGCATATCAATAGCTTCAAACAGCTCCCAACAGCCTCCAGTCTTCTTTCCCAGTTCTGCCTATATGCTTCTGGCAACAATCCTCAGGCCTCCCACACCTGGCACTACGCTGGTTTAGTTCATTGGGGTGTTACAACTTGACCATCATCTGTCAATATACCACACCGTAGATATATCTCATTAGAAAGACCCTGGAGGGGGGTGGGGGGTGGGGGGCGGGGAGATGGCTTAGTAGAAAAATTGCTTCCCTGGCAAGCACAAGGGCCTGCCTGAGTTCAATCCCCCTGTTCTGCCAAAAAGAAAGTCCCTAGGTTCAATCCTGAGTGTGGGGCAGGGCAGGTATTAATGGAGAAATATTTACTTGTCCTGAATTTTATTTAATATAGAATGTGCATGTTGCCTGAAGTTGTCCCTTTTTCAGGCATCTTCTAATTTCAAGATTATCATCGTAGGATGAGTTGGCCTGGCTAGGCTAAGGATGCTCCGAAGAGGATTCTACAACTGTGCCCACAAATCCCTTTGATATGGGGGAAATGAAACTGCCAACCTGAAATGTACCTGGGCCAAGTTCCTGTTCTCTAAAATCAAAGAATGAATTTAATTTTTTGTTTAAGAACAAACAGGGCCAGGGACATGGCTCAGTGGAATAAGCACTTCCCTGACAAGCGCATCGGCCTGAGTTCAATACCCGGTTCCACCAAAAAAAAAAAGAGATGAGAAGAACAAACAGAGGTTAAGAATATAGTATTTATTGGGGAAAATAAAGTTTCTGTCTGAGAAGGACAGAAGGGGGGCCCGAGTAGGTTTTCCCTGGGAAGCTATCTCTTCCAGGGACTTCTGTAGAGTAAATCCATGCAGTAAAGTGGATCTAAGGTGGAAACCATGGAAACTCGCTTAGGTGGGCATGAAATGGAACAAAACTATAGTCAACCAATGAGATTATAAATACCACTTCTCAAGTAAAATTGATTAAATCAGGACTGAATGGGGAAGCAAGTCATATAGCAAGCAGGCACGAATATAGAACAGGACTTCATCCAGTAGCCAGCAAGTAGCAGTCGAATTAGTGACTCTTCCTGGCTTCCTCAAGGTGCTGATGAGTATTCGATGCCTATCTTTAGGGAGGTAAGCATTTATTCTAATCTTTAGTCTTTAGGTCTGGCCCACAGCAGGAGCTTCTGTCCGTTCTTGTCTTCCCTGCTGTGTCCTCGAGGGCCCTTGTCTGACAGTCTTTAATATTTTTATCTAATTTAGCGGCCTACAATACCTTTAGCCCCAAGAATGGAAGGAAAGGTGGGGTATGAGGAGACCTGTATCCACTTGGTACAGTGTACAAAAAAAAAAAAAAAATAGGGCAGGACTGAGTGAAGCCAGGGACATGAGGCAAAGGTGACGGTCTGAGGGTTGTATGCACACGACTCGCGCACTGCTCACCCGATCGATTGTGGTGAGATGAGACCGTAAACACGCGGTTGCGCTCGGATTTCCGGTCAGGCTATCCGACGCCCACGGGGCTGGCTGGGATGGGGGGTCGCCACGACTGGGTTCCGGGAACGCTCGCTCGCGGGGCAGGAGTGACGGGCAACCTTTCGGGAAACGCAGAGACGGCGGGAGAGCAGGATGTGGGGGAGCTCAAGCCCCTCCCGCTCGAGCCAGCCGGCACCAAAGGGGCGGTGCCGGGTTGCTCACCCGCTGCACACGTAGGTCTTGCGCCCGGCGCGCGGTGCGCTCAGCGCTACCCAGAGCCCCGGCGGCGCTCGGCTCCAAGTGTCCCGAACGGGTGCACTGGAGGGGCGGTGCCTTTGCACCCGGCGCGGTTTCCTAGCTATAAAACTAGCGGGCGGGCAGCCTGCTCCTCAAGATTTCCAGACGGTAACTTCCCGCCTGTCGCTTTGGACCTCCACTCTCACCTAGGCTCAGTATGGACCCCAACTGCTCCTGCACCACTGGTAAGAGACGCCTGGCTCTGGACCTTTGGATGCCCCATTTGCAGCGCCAGGACAGAGCGTCCCTGGGTTCGAGGCGCTCACGTCTGAGTTCTGAGCCACGTGAACTCAACTTTGTCTAATGCTTTCGTTCTGGCTATGCGTCTGACAACATTTCCATCCTCTGTGGGCTCTGTGTCAAAATTTGGGCTCAGCGCTGACCTGCCCGGTGTGGCACAGCTAGTTGGTCACGAGGTGCTAGCTCTGTGCACACCTCAAAGCCATCAGGGTGGACCCGGGGAGATAGCTCAGTAAAATAAGCCCTTGCCTGGCAAGCGCAGGGTCCTGAGTTCAATCCCTAGAACCGCAAAAAAAAAAAAAAGAAAGAAAGAAAAAAAAAATCAGGGTGGGTGGAAGGCAGGAGTTGCCTCTTGGGAGTTCAGGATGTAGGGCCCAGGTCTCCAGTCGCAGTCATCCTGGGCTCAGTCCAGAGTCTGACCATCCCGAGTGGGTAAAAACAGGGAGGAACTTGACCCTTTGAGATGAGAGGATAGAAGTTGTGGCTGCCCGTCTGCCTGTCCGAGGGAGAAAGGAATTCTTCCCAGTTGATCTGGCTCACAGGAGGGGCTGTGGAGAGTGAGCGCTGTGACCCTTGCGGTGTCCCTTGCATCTCTTGCTCTTGCTCATACTCACTGCCTTTCCCTTCACAGGTGGCTCCTGCGCCTGCGCTAGCTCCTGCTCGTGCAAAGAGTGCAAATGCACCTCCTGCAAGAAGAGTGAGTGTGGTTTCCTTGGGAGTGTGGGCTGGGCAGAGATGCAGCCCAGAGGGCAGTAGGCCGGTGTCCCACTCCCCACCCGCTACCTTCAGCCCCCATTTAGGACCTGACCTCAAAGACCAGTGGAGCCCTACCTACCCTCTTGTTGCAGACTGGGAAATTGAGGTTCAGAAACGTCACCAACTTCTGTCAGAGTCTGAGCCAGGACTTGAACCTAGATCTGCTCCCCTACATTCCAGTCCTGGAGATTGAACCTTTCCTTTAACTTGGAGACAGGGTCTTGTTAAATTGCCTGGGCTGTGCTCACGTTTGCAGTCCTGCCTCAGCCTCCCAGAGTGCTGGGATTACAAGCCTGCACCATCTGGCCTAGTTGGGTCTTCTGCTTCTCAATACACTTGGGAAATGTGCTCATGGTTTGGTGACCACTTGGGGTTTCTAACCTGTTGGGTCAGCCTTTCCCAGTAATGGAATCTCCAGCACATCCCAGCTCCCACCAGAGCTTCTGTGTTAGAAGTTTGTCCCACCTCATCTTGGACTTTCCCACTTTGTGGAATGGTGTGTATGTGTGTGGGGGGGCTATCCTGGGCTCCATTGGGGGAGCCATTTATAGGAAGCATAACTATCCAAAGATCCACCATTTCTCCTGACAGAGGCTCCTCCTGACTTGAGGATCCTCTGAGGGTGGGGATAGAGTTGCCAAGCCTGCTGTTTTGGTGAGACTATTTGACCTCTCACTGTCCCCTTTCTTCCCCAGGCTGCTGCGCCTGCTGCCCCGTGGGCTGTGCCAAGTGTGCCAAGGGCTGCATCTGCAAAGGGGCATCAGACAAGTGTAGCTGCTGTGCCTGATGTGGGGAGATCCTGCTCCCATGTACATAGAGTGACTGTAAAAACCTGCGTTGTTTTTTCATACACCCTGATCCATTTGCTATATGTTTTTCTATGAAATATGTGACTGAAAATAAACACATCCAGACTCTGGCTCTAGGTGTCTCATGGTGTGTGGGAATATGAGATTTGTTTCTAGTTGAGGTATAGAGGACCCAGGATAAGGAAGACAATGAGAGTGGTGCAAGGTGTCCTGCAGTTGTTCCTGGCTTTGGCTCTCCTTTGTGAACTGGGCTAGGAATGTCTTCTACCGCTTTATAGAATAGCGAACCATTTGGGGTCACTATGCTATTTATGTCACAATCTACATGCAATGGCCATTGGTGGTACACCTATTGCCTACATTGTTGGTCCTAGAGTTCTTAGTAAAGAAAGGGACGCAGCTTAGGAGCTGCTGGAGAGACCTAAGCATGGAATGGGAAGTCCTGTAAACAGTGGCCAGGACTAGGAGGACACATATGAGTCTTGAGAAAGAACCATTTGCAGGAACACCTGGGAACTGCCTTCCTAAGCTCAGCTTGGGAAAGCAGGGAAGAGCTTGGTGTGCTCAGAAACAAGGCCTGTCCAGTAGTGGTCAGGGGAGTGGCCTGGGTTCCTTTTGGAGTAGGAGGGACAGACCAGGTCACTCATCTGACCCCCCTACTCTGGTGGTACAGCTCGTTCACTGTTCAAGGCAGTATTCCACTCCAAGTCCCTCCTGTTTTTTTATGTCTAAGATAGGCTTGGGGGAAGCTATACTTTTAACAAATATCTAAAGTTGCTGGGGAGGTGACAGGGGCACCTGGTGTGGGAATTGGGGGCAAATAAGTGGGGCCTGCTGGGAACAGGACTTCTGAAAGGCAAACTATGTCTGGAAACCTGGTGCAAAGCCATTTTTGATGGCTATAAGTGGGGTCTCTGGAACCAGAGGGAACACTCAGCTCACGTTAAAATTGAAGATGTTTATGCCCAGGATGAAACAGAATTCTACTTGGGCAAAAGATGTGCGTGCGTGCATGTGTGTGTGTGTGTGTTTGGCAGAACTGGGGATTGAACTCAGGCCCTTGTGCTTGCCAGGGAAGCGCTTATTATACTGGGCCATCTCCCAGCCCATGATGTGTTGTTTATGTGTACAAAGCAGAAAAACAACACAGTGATTCCAGGTGGCAAGCCAAACAATACCAGAGTGATCTGGGGAAAAGTAACTTCAGCCCATGGAAACAGCAGCATGGTTTGTGCCAAGTTCTGAAGCAATCTTCCTGCTAAGGCCATCACACACTGAATCCATGTGATGCTGTACCCCTAAAGAATTTAAACTAACAGAAAATAAAAGTGCATTTGTGCTCTTGTAAAAAAATAATAATAAGGTTTCACCCCACTGAAGCAGTTCTGTGGAATCACTTGGAGAAGTAAACTGACCCCCATCATTTCCTCTGGTCTCAAGTCTAAGAAATACTGCTATTCCAGTGATATTTGGAACAACTCTGGCAGCCAGCACCAGTGGCTGAGGGGACCTGGAAGTACCCTGTGGAGGTTCCCCACCTCCTGTCTGGCTCTGAAGGGGAAATAGGCAGGGGTGGCCACGTAGGGGGAAAGGGTCTTTTCAGAGACCAAAGCTCGCTTAGAGAGTGGGGCTAAGCCTCCTTTGGATGCTCCATGACACCCCACTATGTGTAGGCTGGTGTCCTGCATGGACCTCGCAGGGTGTGGGTAGGGTTGTGGCATGTTTATTCCAGATGCAGTCTGGAAGCCCTGGTGCCAGAGCCCCAAATGTATCCAGTCTCACTCTTTTAGAATTGTTTTGGGGAATTATAACTGCCAAATTCCTCAGGAAATGGGTACACAGTGTCTTTTCTGAGGCTGACAAACACAACCATTCAACTTGTAGCCTTTTATTGTCCAAGTCATGTGTGAAGTGGCATCTTCCCTCCATCCCTCTGCCCCACCCTGGAGGCCTCCCCACTTCCTGAATGGGTAGGGTGTGGCCAATGTGGATGTTGGCCGTTGGGTGGATGAGCTCAGAATAATTTTGAAATTCTTGACCTGGCTGTACCTGGAATCCCAAAAGTTTCAGTGCCAAGTTCAGCACTGAAAAACACCTTGGCAGAACAGGTAAAGAGCACAGGCTTTGCAATCAGGTGGCCTTGCTAGGGCCTCATCCACCACTTAGGCTAGTGATGTGCTTGTCTGTATCACTCGTGTCTCCCCTGTAGAGACAGTAGTCACACCAACCCAGTGGGGTTATTGTGAGGTTGACTCTGTCTACTTCAGGCCCTGGCACAAAGCAAGGGCTCAGTAAGTCCTACTCCTCCCTGGTCAGGCATGGTGTTTGTCCAACAGGAGGTGACTCACAGTGCTCTCTGTAAATCAGTGTACCAGGCACATAGAGGGCAAATAATAGGATCCTAGAAATACAATTCACTTTTTTCCCCCTTGGAGATCATATTGAAGTCTCTTTTTGTGCAGAATATTCACTCCTAGCACATGAGGACCAGCCCCATGATGCCGTGAGACTGAAGAAAGAGGCAGGCAGATCAAGGATTGCACAGAATGAAGTTTACTGGGGACTTACCTATGAGAGCGGGCAATGGCAAGGCCACTTGGGTTAGAGAGGGGTATAGTTATGGGCTAGAACAAAAGTGACCTCATTCTGGCTGGGATGTATCTGGTTTGTCTTAACATTATATTGATGGGGCCGGGGAGATGGCTCAGTGGAATAAGCACTTCCCTGGCAAGTGCAAGGGCCTGAGTTCAATACCCGGTTCCACAAAAAAAAAAAAAAAAAAAAAATTATATTGAAAAACCAGATACATCATGGGAGCCAGAGTCTCATGAGTCTAATAGCTTTATCTGTTTATGATTTGCTGGAAAACTGCGTGGGGAAAAAACCAAGTAGGATTACTGTGCTGCTGATCTGAGACTGGGCTACAAAGATTAGTATTTCCACCTGCAGAAGGAATTTTCCACAGACTCTGGGATAGGCTGAGTGTGATACATGATACATGCTAAGACAAAGGTATGGCAGCCTTCGGGGGAGGGTGTGACTCATCCCTCCTGACCTGGAAGCTAGGAGAAAACCCTACTGGCTTGCTTGCTCACATGGTCCTATTGGTCACAGCAGAGGGGTATCTGTTAAGTGGCCAGAGAAGCAGGAATCTAACTCTCCCAGAGGGCCTGGCATGGGCCAATGCCCACTGTGGATGATCAATGCTGGGTAAAGGCAAACTGTACCAAGCAGATTCTTTCTTCTGAGGTTGGAGGATAAACTGAAACTTCTGTATAACCGGAGCAATGTCATGGTGCAGTAGAGAGCCTACTCTAAATGGTAGCCGTGAGATGGATGGACCATGCTTCAAGCCTGCCTGCCTTTCTGTGAGAACTGTGGTGCTGAACATCTGCGGAGCAGTGCCAAGGATATCTCACTTGCTTGTGAATTCTGAAAGCAAGCCCTGCACCAGGATCCTCTGGATGCAAGCAACAGAAATAGATCCCAGATAAATTAGGCAAAGCACATCCTTCAGAAGTGTCTGCTGGGGATTCATAGAATAGACTGGCAAGGGGCTGGGGAGGTGACTCAGTGGAATAAGAGCTTCCCTGGCAAGCACCAGGGCCTGAGTTCAATCCCCGGTTCTGCCAAAAGAAGAGAATGGATTGGCAGGGTAGGAAGCTAGGTCCCCAAAATGGACAGGAGTTGTGGGTGGCCAGACAGTAGGTTGGAGCCCATGAGCTGTTTTTGCTGTTCTCAAATATCTCCACCTCTGCCAACTGACCACTGCCACAGTAAACGGATTCTAAACTGCCCATTGAATTTTTTTTTGAAGGGTCTACAGGGTGTTCAGGGTTCTAGAGGTGAGCCTCTAGATCAAGTGATCCACCTATTTACAACCTCCCAAGAGATGGGATTATAGGCGTGCACCACCACACCCTGCCTCAGTTGCTATCTCAACTCACCCCAGGGGTGGGGCCGGCATGGCAGACCCAAGTTTGCAGGGGTTTTAATCAGCCTGAAGTCCAAGGAAGTCCAGGTAGCTGGAAATGGCAAGAAAGAATATCTGGCCACCTTCAGATTCCCCAGTGGGACCTAGGGCCTTATATGTACTCCTGAGACTTACCCTGTGTTCTCTTCCTATACCAGTAAGGGTCCTCACAAGAATCAGTAAGCAATTCGGAAAGTTTAATAAAAAGATTGTTTATAAGAGGACTTTAGGTAATTGAACAAGCGATGTATCCCAGGTCTGCAACAGTGGGGAGCAGTTACCAGGCTCAGCCAATAGCATCACTGGAATCAGAAAGAGCTGCTGGAGAGGTTTTCCAGTGGGAGTTTCATGTTTCCAGTCCACCTGGCAAGGTGGCGTCTGGGATACATTCTGTGAGTTTTCTTCCCTTTCCCATCTTTTGCCAGCCTGCTCATTGGCTAAACCCAGCTGGTGTTGTCTATGAAATGCCCATCTAGTTCCTGGCTGTCGGAGAGGAGTCAGGAGTGGCCCTGGAAAATGCTGCGGCAACCCTGAATGTAGGCTGGGTCCTGACAACAAAACCCATGTGTCTCTCTCTTATCCTCTGCCTGACTGGAAGAAGTCTAAGAGTGACCTCTGCCCTCTGAGGTGGAGAGAGGGAGGGTCAGGGGTGATGGTGGAAGCTTGTATCACTGTGGGGGAGGAGAGGAAGGACAGGCACTTGAGGCCCCTCCCATGCCTGTCTATAGCTGTGGCCCAGCACAGAGTCCTATGGAGCTTTGGGATATGAGGGAGGGAGGGGAGTGAACCACACATTGCGTCCCCAGGGAACACTCACCTGGTTCCATCGATGGCCCCACAACACCCACTGAGCCACCCTCTCCAGAGATCCCTGTGGCAACCCCTGGCTGGCAGAAAACCATTCCAGACCTGGAGAAATCCATCAAGTCAACAAAACTGCTTCCTGTCAGGTGCCCCTTCTGTAGCTCCTGCCCCTCGGCCTTCTTGACCCTTCACAGTGGGCTTCCTGTGCCTGCAGACACAACCATGTATCAGCCGGGAGATAGACTGGGGCCTATGGTAAAGACGAGCTGCACTTTTACCTTCTGAAGGGCCAGAGATTCCTCCCCTTACCAGGCTCTCTTTGAGACAGAGTTGGTGACTCTGGAGTCCTCATGGGAGGAGGCCACCGCAGGGCTGTCTCTAAGGCTTAGAGATACGACAGACTGACTGCAAGGACTCTCCCACTAGGACTCTTGAGGTGGCCTGGTAAAGCTATGGGTAGGGCCAGGGCCTGGCCCCAGAAACCCTGGCTGGCTCTGAGCATCACTGTCATTCTCAGGGGTGGGGACAGACAACCCAAATGGGAGCAATACCACAGCTAGAACCTATACTGGTAGGTTAGGGAGCTTGGGTTACCCAGCCAGGTAGAGCTTGCCAGCCTAAGTGGCCAACTGAGGGAGCACAGGGCTTCACCCAGAGAGATGACTTCCAGGTGGATCCATTCTCCAGAGGGTCACTTACCAAGTCTGACTGTTGGGAATCTATCTTCCTACTTCCTTTCAGACAACTCCTCAGCCCCCCTCATTCACAGCCTTGTGAGAGGGGAGAGCCAAGGGTCTGGATCCATCTATAAAAGCTGGAGGGCCACAGTCTCCTTAGGTGGTGTTCACCTTGGGGGAACTCTCAAACCTGGCCTAGAATAAGTACAGGCACGTGGACAAAACAGACCCTGTGGGCCACATCCCATTCTGAGATCTTGGATCCTGCCCTCTTTCCAAGAATGGACCGACAGCCACCCCCCACTTATCTTTCCATCAAAAGACCTTTAATTTTATTGCTTGCAACTACAGTCCAGAAAGGTGATTCCCTCAGCAGGGAAGATGGTGGTGGGGTGAGGGGCCTTCTCTAAGCATCTCAGGACCACCTGCTGTGGCCAAGACTGGTCCTAGCGGAACCTCCAGGCCCTAAGGTGTATGACAGAACAGGACATTACCTCCCATCCTGGGCACACTCCTTCTTGCCTGGGCCTGTGAAGCACACCCATGGGTGAGGCTCTCTCTAGGCCTTTTCTGCCCTTTGGCTTGCCACTCTCAGGCCTGGGAAAACTTACTTTACTGGCAGGAATTCAAAGTTGGTATCAGTTGGAAGTGCGTTACCCAGGTACAGCTGAAAAACAAGGCAAAAGCCCCAAGCCAGGCTCTCCTAGAGGGGTCGTGGCACTCTCAACTCCCCTTACCACATTCACTCGAGTGGGGGCCTTTGCTTCTCCTGGAGAAGGGGACAGAATAAACAGAGACCTGGAAATGGGAGCATCTCACGTTATCACCTCCCCAATAATACAGAACAGTGCAGGGTTAAGGGGCGAAGGAAACCTGTGATTGAGGTTATTCACGTGGAACTCTGGTTCCTTCCACTTCATGGGACCTGGGACAGGAGGTGACTAGAAATGACAAAGAAGAGCAGCCTTGGCCTCCTGGGGGCCTTAGTCTGTGGTCTGAGGTGGGGGAGTCAAAACCACAAATAGTTCAAGTCAGCCTGAAAGAGGCTGCAGACCTGTCAGGTCGCCTCCCATCACCTTCCACCCTCCCCATGCTCCTGGACCTCTCCTTGTCTCTAGGGCCTGTCCTCAGCCCTGCAGTCTATTCTCAGCCCAGAGCCTTGACAGATGGTCTGCTCATGAGCTTCCACTGCTCTAACTATGGAAAAGTCAGAGGTGCCTTGCAACGGCACCCCAGCCAACACATAAGCACTGAACCCAGATTTCTCTTGGAATGACAGTGTTTTCAAGTTTCTATCAACCAAGTCAGGCATGATGACATCTGGGATCCCAGTGTAGTAGGTAGCTAAAGTAGACAGAAATATTACAGGCAGTCTGACAGGGCTAGGCCCTCAAGGAGACAGCAGGAAAGACAAGATACATTGCAAGGATGCTCCAGCTGTGGACCAGACCTAAAGACCCAAGGTCAAACAAATGTTTACCTCCCTAAAGATAAGCATCCAGGATTGATCATCGCCCTGAGGAAGCCAGGAAGAGTCACTAATACAACTGCTACTGGCTGGCTACTGGATAAAGTCCTGTTCTGTATTCATTCCCACTTGCTACGTGACTCGCTTCCCCATTCAGTTCTGGATTTAATCACTTTTACCTGAGAACTGGTGCTTGTAGTCTCACTGGCTGACCATAGATTTGTCGCACCTCAGGCCCACCTAAGCGAGTTCCATGGTTTCCACCTTAGACCTATCTCACCACATGGTCTTACTCCATAAAAGTCCCTGGAAGAGACAGTTCCTGGGGACAACCTGGTGAGGCCCCTCTACTGTCCCTCTCTTGGACAGAAGCTTTCTTTCCTCAATAAATATATTGTGCTCTTAACTTCCATTTGTTCCTAAAATTCATTCTTTAGTTTTAGAGAACACAAACTTGTTCAGGTACCTTTCAGGCTGGGAATTTCATTCCCTTATATCACCAGTCCTCTGGGAGGCTGCAATAGGACAAAAGTTCAAGTCCAGCCTGAGAAACTCAGTGATTGAGAGAGACCCTGTCTCAAAATTTTAAAAATGCAAAAGTTAAAACATAAAGGGTTGGGGCCTAACTCAATGCAAAGGTTCTGTGTTCAGTCTCCAGACCACATAATTTCCATATCATATAAAATTTCCACCAACCAAATGGGTGCAATAGGGTGTGTCATTGTGACTTTCATTTTCTCCATTGTCAATGATATGGAATGTATCCTCATGTTTGTTACCATATTGCTTCCTTTTTCTAAGAAATGCCTCTTATGCCTATTCCTCTTACTAAAGCTCATGCTTCCTTCAGATTTCCTAATTTCTACTTTAATCCCTTTTCCCATTTCTGGGTTCCAGCCAGGATACCACATCACATCTAGTCATTGTGTCTGTCACAGCTTCCCTTGCTGTGACAGCCTCCTTGGACATCTGTTGTGCCGGTAACCTTGACAGTTTGGAGAATACTGGTCAGGTGGATTGTAGGACACTCAAGTATTAGATTTGCCTGATGTTTTCCTCATTATTAGGCTGGAATTATGGGCTTAGGGGAAGAAGATCAGAGTCCTCCTTGCTCCATGGTATCACAAGTCTAATGCTCCCCACTTGACCTATCCCCAGGGATGCCAGCCAACACTGGCCTTCATTAGGAGGCTGTACTGGAAAGCTACTCACCCTGTGCAGCCCACCTCTAAGGAGTGGGGCTTAGTCAGGCATAGAAGTGCATGCCTGTAACTCCAGCACCAGGGAGGTGAGACAATAGCACTACAAATTTGAGCCTAGTCTGGGGAAAGTAAGTAAAAAATGAAAAGGG
>PVKA01044162.1:0-16348 GCA_004027165.1 Ctenomys sociabilis | reverse complement strand
GTTTTGTCATCTGCTCCTTTCTTGGGGGATAGGGCGCAGCTGTGGACACAGAGGCAGGAGTTCGGTGGGTCACTGAGGCGTCTCACAGTGAAACTAGGTCGGTGGCGTGCCTTGTCTCCCGGCCTCCGCGTAGCTGGGGTCGGCAGATGTGTGACCCCGCACGGCCTGTGGGAGGCTTCCGGTGCTCACGGGGGGAGCAGCGCCCCCTTCTGGCCTCTCCCGGGGCTGGGCTCGCTTTGTCTCTCCGCACCGGGATGATCTTCCCGAGGAGGCCGGGCTGACGAGGGGCAGGCGGTCGGCGGACCCCGCTGCCACCCTGGCTGCTCTCCGCGGGGCGCGGCGCCTTTCCATTGTTGCCGTCTGCGCACGCGCGCGAGGAGCCATGTCCCTACCTCTGCAGGGAAGTTCGAGCCCCGGCCGGCCCCGCTGGCCTTTCCAGCTGACCACCAGGGGCCGCGGGGCGCGGAGGCGAGGCCCATCCGCTCACCCGGAGGTCTCCCCGTGGGCTTCGTAGCTTCAGGGCCGCACCGTATTTATTTATGCTTAATTTTTTCATTTAAAAATAATCTCAAATGTGCTTAAAATCCCCAAAGATAGTATGAAGAACTCATAGACCCTCAACTTAGAAACTACAAGGAATATTTTGCCGCGTTTCCTTTTCCATGACTTTCCTCTATACACTCAGTGTTGTTTTCCATTGAGGAGTTAAGTTGGAGACGTTGTCACTCTACCCTCGAATACTTCGGAGTATCTTTCTCAAGAACAGACGTGTTTTCTTACAGAACCTCATGACTGTTGAAGAACACTAGCAGGTTCAACGGCGGTGTCCTGTTATTACCTAACCAACAAATCTTCCAGCCACACTTTCAATCGCTTCCCTTCTGGCAGTCTTTCCTTCTGCTCCAGGACGCAGCCCTGCACGGTCACCTCTGCCTCTCATGACCTCGAGGTACAATTCACGTAATTCACTCTCCTTCTGGTTGAGTCTGAGGCTTCAGCTGATCGTGTAGGGATGGGGGCAGGGATTCTGCCGCCTGCCTATCTGGAATTTCTCAAGCAAGTGTCTGGAAACCTGCTGATCTGGAATTTCTCAAGCAAGGGTCTGGAAACAAGAGCCTCCTGCGTTCCTGTCGCAGCAGGGTGGCTCTGAGACACCAGAAGTAGATTCCAGCCTAGAAGTAGCTGGCATTTACCAAGCGCCTGCTCTTTCTGCACGGGGTGATTTGCTGGACAGTCTCCCCTTGGGCCAGTACTGCGTGTGCAGGACCATGGCCAAAAGGGCGCAGTAGCGGCTGCAGGCGCGAGCTGTATCACGTCCTGCGTTTCACATACTCTGCACATGGACTTTGTCCTTTAGGCCTCTGACCCGCTGGGTACCCGGAGCTGAGCCTCCGAGCGGGCTCCTTACCTGCCCCTGGCTTACAGCGCTGGGAGGCACAGCAGGACTGTTGGACACTAGAGTGTGGGCGCCTGCCCTGCACCCCACACCAGCAGGCCATTTAAATCCTCCTGCTCACGAAGGCAGAGTGAAGAGGGCAGGGTCAGTAGAAGAAGACATTGCTCAGCCAACAGTCATTCCAGGGCCTCCTGCTCCAGGCCCCAGACATCTCCGCACTGCTGCAAGAACCGCTGGGGACCCAGGAGCTTCTAGGTGTGCCTTTCCCGGCTCCCTAGCTGGAGGGCTGACTGTGTAAGCTGGATTTGCTGCGCATTCACTCACCAGCTTGTCCATTTCCTGGACAGGAAAACCTAAAAGGAAAAGGAAGATTCAAGACCAGGCAGTGAAGGTCAGAGGCCTGTCAGATTTCAAGCCAGAGCCGACTTTCATATCCACCTCCTCTGTGGTTAAAATGATGGGGCCAGGGCCGGCCAAATAGCTCAGCGGATTAAAGAGCCTGCAAGCAGGCCTAGGGGCCAGGGGCTGGGGATTCAATCCCCAGGCCTCCCACCCCTGGGAGTGCCCTGAGACAGCAATTGAGACTGGGTGTGGTGGTGCGCTCCTGTAATTCCAGCTCTTGGGAGGCTGTAAACAGGCAGATCACTACGAGTCCGATCTAGTAGTGAGACCTTGAACACCCTGTAGACCCTTCCCTAAAACAAAAAAAAAGATGGGGCCATACATTTCTTCTTCCATATTACTCAATCTATTCAGAATCACAGCAGCAAATGCAGTGAGAAGGCACCTCATAATGCGCCCTTATTTGCCTCTCCCCAGAAGTGTTTTATGCGAATTTCTAGGTCACTATTTCCATCCGTAATTTACCCAGTTTCCGACTTCCCCCATACACTCTGATATTCCTCTAAAGTCACTCTACCTTTGCATTTATTTCAGCATCACTGCTTCACTGGAATCGTATTTTCCTCCTTGCCCTGATATTGTAGAGATAACAAACAAACAAACAAACAAACAACAAAAAGAAAAAAATTGGAGGGGACTCACTTTCATTTTCTGTTTCCTTCAGTGTTCAAATCCTACTGTTGCCTTGTCATAGGGTTGAGACTTTTTCCCTATGAAAATATACTCACTTCATGTAATGAGCAGAGCTGCCTCAAAGGTACGCCATGTGTAAAGTAACCTCAGAAAATCTCCCCTAGGCAGCTTGCTCCGCAGGAGCTCTCCCTAGACAGTCATTAGGAAATGTGTGATCTATCTAGGGAAGTAAGAACTACTTATTTAAAAAGGGAAGCCACCGTGTTTTCACTTTCTTTCACTGCTAGGCAGCAATTCCAGGTAATTCCTTTTCTCAGAGAGTTCAGCTATCCTAAAAGACAATGGCTGACCTTGTCAGATACAAAAGTTACATTGCTTGTTATATAAGCCTTGCTTTACCTTGGTCTTAATCATCCAGCAGAAAAGTATAAAAGTGAGGTATAAAAAGTAAAGCCATATTAATATGCTGAGCTATAAAAGGCTCAAGTCAACAGCTTCTGATATTGCCAGTTCTGCAGATAACCCACTACTATTATGGACTACTGGACTATACTGGAATATTTTGCTGCATCCGTGCACCTACAATATTTAAATGATAATGGAATACCCTTCTCTGACAAAACTAAACAAAAAAAGGGATACAAATGAAGGACCATTTTTATCTATATATTCAAAATAGTTAGGACAGATATACAACTATTTTCTCTTAATTCAACGAATAGAAAGATTTGTACTAATAGTGTTTGTGAACAGGATATCCTGCCTGCATCCTGTACTATGAATAACCACTAAGAAGACAACAATATGCAATGGATTAATTATTGGAACTGTCCAACTAATTGGCTTTGAAACTGTCTCATTGCTATTTGTTTCTCAGTAAAATTATTAAAAAACAAAAAAGACAATGGCACCTACTGAAAGCCTCCTGCTTGGTGAGCGTGGGGCCAGGGTTACAGAACAAACAGGCCCACGACATTGGACAGAAAACTCACAGAAGCTGGGCATGGGGATGCATATCTGTCATCGCAGCACTCAGGAGGCTGAGGCAGAAGGATCACCTCAAGTTCAAGACCAGCCTGGTCTACATAGATCCTGTCTCACAAAGCAAAACAAAACCCAAAACGAACAAACAAAAAGCCAGCAGAGGAACTCCCCCAAAAATATTTCCCTCTGAGCTCCTCAACCTAGATTCGGTTTGCTCTTCAACCTAAGATTCTGTTTCCCTAAATTAAGAAAAACATCTTTCAAAGTTAAGGTTTTAAGTAATTACATGTACCAGGAACATATAAAAATGTATAGTATTAAATTAGGAGTACAGAAAGTTTTATTAAAGTTATTGTAACTATTAACAAACAAATTCACTTTGGAGGGGTTTACTCTATCTTTTTAGGAAATAACTTGAGATTAACTGCAAGATTATTTTTACAACTGAACATTTATATAAAATAAGTACCCGATGCACTGGTCTTTATACACATAGGCTGCTCTGTACTTGTCAGTCTACTAACCTGCCAACTCTTTTTTCCTGCTTAAAAAAATATGTTTAGAACTGTGTTGGATTGTGTCGTCGAGTTCAGGCACCTAAATTAGTTGACGGACAATGGAGTGCCTATCTTTTACAGTTGCAGATTAAGGAAGGGGTATAGAAAGGAAGAATCATGATGTGTGTGTATGGACAGTACAGTTGGGATAGATAACGCTGTGCTTCTACATAATTCTATGAGAGGCAAGATTTGCACTAATGGTGGTTGGACAGGGTATTATGTCGGCTTCTAGTACTATGGTCATCTACTAGGAAAATAACAAGGTAGAAAGTATTAATTATTGAATCTTTGATGCAATTCAGGTATAAAAAATATAAAAAATAAGATACACAAACAGCTACACTCTCTGATGAGAGACATACAGTATAATAATGTATGCACCTTCTATGATACCAAAACATTATGAAAACAGTTTGCAGTGTATTAACTTATCAAATCCATCTTGTCAAGGTATCTTAAAACTGTCTCATTGATATTTGTACTTCAATAAAATAAAAATTAAAAAAAATATATGTTTAGTTTTACCCCCAAATTATAACTAGTACTGCATTTGGAAATACGTACTGCGTATGGGGCAATTCACAAAGGTTTGTCAGGCCTGCAGCACCACCCTACGGCCACATTGTGTACTGCACTTCGCTGCCGGAGGACTGTGGGCGGACGATGCCGAGGCTGTACGAGCTGCAATCCCTTGCAGAATCTTTCTCTACGCAGCCCAAGCCCTGTGTTGTGCGTTTACAAGTACAGAACAGTACCTGAAAGTGCGCCTGCGCCAGCGGCCTTCAGGGGCTGAGTTCCAACGCTCCTGGGTTTCATCTGCTACACTCTGGTCACTTATGCCCCAACCCAATAATTTAGCCTTAACACAGGTGGCTGAATTTTTGTATTATCTCCTGGGCTCGGATTCATTGCAAATAAATGTGAATGACCTGGAGAAAACATTTCCATCTTTAGGATTCTTTCAATGTTCCTGGTAAGACTTACCTCATTTTAAAACTTCTTTGTAGAAGGTAAAATAAAGAAATAAAAAATACTTATAATCTCATTACCAAATTGTACTAAATTCCAACTCTCATGCTTTGTTTCTCTGTGTGTGTGGATGAGCACGGGTGTATCTCCTTAATGGGCTTTGTCCTGCCTGTTTTCCATAGCACTGAGGACGAATCACGGGCCCCCAAGTGCTATGCGAATGCTCTACCACTGAGCTATATCCCCAGCCCTATTCCATTTTGTAGCCTGCCTATTTATTGATTTATTTATTCTGTATTTAGGACAGCATCAACCGGGTCGACAGGGTCGACAGGGTCTCACTAAGTAGATCAGACTCATAGTGATCCTCCTGTTTTCAGCCTCCCAAGCGCTGGGATTACAGGTATGCCACCAGGTCCAGTCTCTATCACATTCTCAGTATGCCCTGAGGGCGGGGCTGACACAGCACAGTGGGGATCGAACGCTGGCTGCTGCGATCTACCTAAGCAGGCGCTTTAGACCGCTGAGCTATCTCACCAACCCAGCCTGCCTTTTCATTGTGCTTTCTCCATAAATGAATTTTATTTCTGGCAGACTGTGGTGTATGTAATTATTGTCTTACTTTTAGATATTCTTATGTAAAACTATGCTAACCCCCTTTCATATAAATATTTGATTAAGTAGGTTATTATTCATTTAGGAATTCCCTAAGGCTTAATGGGCCAAAGTTATTGGGTACAAACTTTTTTTTCTTTTTGAGACAGTTCAGGCTGGCTGTGAGCTCACTCTGTAGCCCAGGCTGGTCTCAAACTCAATGATTCTCCTGCCTCAGCCTCCCAAATGCTGGGATTACAGGGAAGTATCACCACACCCGGCTGATGTCAAATATAAGCACTTCCAGTATTACTATGGAGAAAGGCGGAACCAGCAGCACAGGGGGCTCCCTTTGTCTCCACCCTTGCTCCCTGGCACTGGCATACAGGTTCCTGGGTACCCCTTGTTAAGTGCCAAATTGTTCTGGCTGCAAAGGGCAGCGAGTCATGAGACAACCAACTCCAAATTCTAGGTTTTCCCTCAGTACCAAACAAGCTCCAAACACCAAGGCAACAGTTTCATGTCAGCTACCAAATTCAACAAATTTCAAAGTGCGTAAGTACCAGTGAACACCCCTAATTTAAAAAGAGCTTTGCCAAGTGAGTCAACCCCTGAGAAATCCCCAACTTTTTCATAATTACTCACATATTCATGTTGATTCACACCCACAGTTCTCTTAGCTATCTGTATTTCTAGTGAATCAAACATAATAACTTTTGCCCCTTTTTCCACTGGTGCCTTAATTTTTTTCTTATCTCCAGGAGTTCTTACAGCAATACATCACGTGACAATGGGGATAGATTCTAAGAAAGGCATCATTAGGTGATTTTGTCACACGGAACTGTCACAGAGAGTACTCACACAAATATCTGCGTGGTTTGGCCTCCTAAGCATCTAGGACATATCATTCATTGGACTTGCCTGTGATTAACATTGGAATAAACACCATTTCGTTATAGTAGTTGTCAAGGTATTTTTTTTTTTTTGAAGGGTACAAATTAGAATTAAAACAGAAAAAAAGTGGGCTAGCCAGATAGCTCAGTGTATTAAAGTGCCTGGTTAGTCAGAAGCAGGGAACCAGGTTTGATCACCGGCATGCCATGCTGGCCCCACCCGTGGGTGCGTTGAGATCTGGATTGAGACTGGGTGAGGTGGCAAATGCCTGTAATCCCAGTGCTTGGGAGGCTGAAAACAGGAGAATCACTATAAGTCTCATCCATGTGGTGAAACCCTGTAGACTCTGTAGTAAATACATTAAAAAAAAAAATTACAATACGGGGGCTGGGGAGATGGCTCAGTGGAATAAGTACTTCCCTGGCTGAGTTCAATCCCCAGTTCTGCAAAAAAAAAAAAATTACAATACAGATTTTCACTTAACAAACTAATATACATTTCACAGTATTTGTTGTAATATATAGAATTATTTTCCAACCAGTTATTTATATTACCAGATAAATGCATGTAAAATTGGAAGAAGAAAAAAAGAAATGTTTAAGAAATTCAGAAGAGAAACAGTACAGACAATTGAAAAAGGGATGAAATGAATTAGAGCACTAGCTCTGAAATGCATGCACTACAGTTGCTGAAAGCATCCTGCTTCCATATCTGTGTTCACCAAGGTCCTGACGGTGGCTTTGGTTTCCTTAATGCTCCAATCTCCTCATGCCAAGAAGAGAGCATCCTAGGTTGTAAAACTAATATTCCATTTGCTGGTAATAAATATTCCCAGCAAATGGAATATTAAATTAATAAAAAGGAAATGGAATAAATAAATTAATAAAAAGGAAAAAATTTACAAACTCATTCCTCAGAGGCTTGGCAAAGATCATTGCAACAACAAATAGAGCTCTGGGGGGGAAAAAAATAAAAAAAGACAAGGAAATGGTGAAGTGGTGCTCAGTAGCAAAATCCAGCCTCTGGAGGTGTGGAATCCAGACACCGGAGAACAACGTGGCAGACTGAAAAAGAGAAGCTGATCGCCAAGAATCTGGAAGAAACTGACAGGCAACATTAGAAGCTCCAGAGAAGTTGGAAGGATGGTGCATGATGCAAGGGTGGAAGGAGCGGAAGAGGATAAGAAAGAAGGTGGCTCAGGCATCTGTATCAACTCCCACCAGGAATAAGGTGGCCACTGTGTACTATGAATGGACTATGATTTTTTTTAAAGTTACTTCCTTGTAAGGTGAAGGAGAAAGAACAATGAAAAAACAACTCGTCGGATACATGAATAAGCAAACAACTGGGTATCACACAGTGACAGAGACATGGTTAGCATGAATAGGGCCCTGGGTTCAATCCTGGGGGCTGGGAGTCAATGAAGAAACCCAGAGGGTGCACAGTATTCCTTCTCTTAACCATGAATAGATTCCAAAGTTTCTATTGTCTTCTTATTTTTTCCAGAACTGAGGATCAAACCAGGGGAATGCTAACATTGAATTTCACCCCTAGACTTTTTTGTTCTATTATTAGTAGTAATATTTTGGGGGTTGTCATGGTTTGGGGTTTTTGCAAGGGGAACAACGTAATACAGGACACATTATATTATAGTATTTTATAATGAATCACCCAAGAATCATATATAAGAAGTGTAGGAAATCTGTCCACATGCATAGCACTAAAGATTCCAGCTTGAAGGCCTAGATCCTAAAACCCTACATGAGTCCCGCTGAAAACCTAGAGCTCATAACAATGCCTCCTATAAGTCCAACTGGAGGCCGAGAGCCCAGAACAAACTCTCGCGCAGCCTGCTTCGTGGATCTGTGACTGTCCTGGGTGACCTGCCACAATGCCCTGGCTTCTGTCTTCAGCCACACCAGCCTCCGTCAGGTCGTCAGCCGACTTCGGTTGGCTCCCTCTTGCCACACAGCCTCTGTACATCTCCCCCCCCCCCCGCCCTCTCTGCCAAGCTGCTCCCCTTCTCCTTCACATCTCAGTTTAAGCCTCGCTGCCTGCGAGGCCTTTCTAGTACCCCAATCAATCCTGCTTCCTTTGTTGACTGTTCACTTAAAGCTGGACTCCTTTTCTTCCAAGTGGTGACTGTACCCTGCCGTGCAGCATTCAGGTCAGGAGACAGTCAGCTTCGTGGAGTCCACCACTGGATCCAGTTTTGTTCACCACTCCATTGACTGGGCGTGGTGGTGCGCACCTATAATCCCAGCACTTGGGAGGCCGTAAGCAGGCAGATCATTATGAGTCCAATCTAGTAGTGAGACTCTGAACACCTTGTAGACCCTTCCCTAAAATATAGGAGAAAAAAAAAAGAAAACCACTCTATTCAGCACACCTAATGGTACCTCAACATTCATTGCACAAGTAAGTGAAATGGCAAGGCTTACTGTTACGGTTTGTGTCTAGTTGCCCTCCCCGCCCCTCGAGCCTCAAGCAGTCATGGGGCAGCTTCTAAAGGTTGTGATTAAGTCTTGATCCAATACTGTGGGCTGGGGAAATAGCTCAGTGGAGTAAGCACTTGCCTGGCAAGCACAAGGTCCTGAGTTCGATCCCTGGTACCACCAAAAGAAAAAAAAAAAAAAACTTGTACCTTGATCCAATACTGTGATTGTGGGTACGAGTGCTACACCCTGGGGTGACAATCTGCATACAAATATAAGGTAGGGAGACAGCCTTGCTAGCTGCCACAGCTGCTGCCTCTCCCTTTGCTCCTCGCTGTTTTCCACCACCATGAACAGCTGCCCTCTGCCATCTGCCGCTCTGCTTTGGAGCCAACTGAGTAGGGACTGAACCTTCACTAACTATGAGCTGAATAAATCTTTTCTTCCTTAATTATTGGTGTTAGGTATTCATCCCAGCAATGAGAAAGAAGTAACTAAAACATTGAGCAATGATTTAGAAAGAACTCAGGGGATCTGTGAGGGTGCTCCTTTTAGAGAAAGATAGAGGGAGGTGGGAAAGTGTCCTGTTAATAAAATTTCATTATGTTTTCCATGGCCTGGTTCACATCCTTTTGGGCTTCTTCTGGCATTTGTACAAAATATCCTGTGCCTCCAGAGTAGTCATAACCTGTCCATAATGCAAGTTTGGCAGTAGATGCGTTAGAGGGTCCCTGTGACAAGTCAATGAAATTTAAATCTTAAAGCCTTTACCAAAAAAATCCCTCTCTAAATTTTTTTTTGGCCTTGGGAATCGAACTCAGGACCTTGCATGTGCCAGAGAGGCACTATGCTACCAAGCTATACCCCTGGCCTTGTCTAAAATAATATATGACAAACTTTTACCTGACCCAAAAGGCACACTTCCATCTCTAGCATTTAAGATGAGATACCCGCACATTAAATTTGCCTTATTTTTTAATTGGCTATATAGCAAAATGCAGCAGAACTTTCTGTGATGATGAATTTTTGGTTTTCTCTTTTTTCTTTTTTCTTTTCACGGTTCTGGGGATGAAACCCAGTGTCTTGTCATACCAAGCCATGTTCTACCACTAAACTACATCCCCAGCCCGATGGAAATCTTTTATATCCCTTGTGGCAGCTATTTGCCACCTGTAGCTATGAGCAGTGACTAAAATGAGGAACTGGATTTGAATTTCACCTACTTATGACTAAATGTAAGTAGCAGCCAGATGCCACTACACTGGATAGCACAGGTTATACTATGAACTACTACGAACTGAAACGACAAAGGAATCGTTACTGCAAAACAGTAATAAACATCACCTCAAGCAAGGGAGGCATAAACACATACGATGCCCAGCTCCAACCGCCTACCCCTTCCAGGGCCACAAAAGTGACCCACCTACTCGATATGCACCCAAACCTCTGCACCTCAGGCAGCCCCGTGACACGATGTCCGAGTAGAGACAAAACGGACCTAACAGCATTCTGCATGATACAGCGAAGACCAAAACAACAATGACAGCAAAAATTAAACTGATCAAACTTCATTCGTGTCTGAAAAGGAATGCAGTTTTTTTTTTTTTAAAAAAGACTGTGTGATAAATGCAATGTCTGAGAGCAGGTGGTAAAGACAGAAAAACTAAACTGCTACCATCAAACAGGAAGTGGGAACAGTTTGCTCTCTATGCTAAAGGAAATCATTACTGTCCAAAAGCCTGCCTTCCCCCCAGAAATCGTCTTTTTTGGGTCTCTATCACTTGGTTGTCCATGCAGATACACTAACAGGGAAATTATCCCCCAACCTTCCCAGTTTTATGTATACACCGAACCTTCGGAAGTCCCAAAACAATTCCCTAATAAGAACCTTGACTTCAGCAGGGTTTAAGTATGGCTGGGGAAAAAGTCCCCGCACCTGCATAGCAGCACCATGAATCTTCCACGAATATTCATCACTACGCAGCACCCTGAACGGCTCACATTTCACGAGTGTCCTCCCCACAGTTGCCCTGATTGTCCCATCTTGTCTTCACTGCTATCCTCTAAGGCCAGAACTATTTCTATTTATATTTGAGAGGATGAGGGACGAAGTGTGGTGGTTGTGTAAGGAGGAAAATCAGTTGGCCCTGACTTGGTAGCACCCAAGTGTACACCCAGGCCACCCGGGCCAGAGGCAGTGCTGTTACCACCAGCCTTCCTTTGCCTCCCAGCAGAAAACAGGCTTCTCTCAGGTTTTCTGTTTAATTCATATCTAATCTATTTCCCACAGTTTTGCAGGTTTTAATACCCAGGGGGAGGTCATAAATGTACTCTCTTGGGGAGGAAGGACCTTGTTATTTCTGCTAGGATCCACGGGATACCATGCACGGGACACCTAGCTCTCACTCTGCAGTGGATCTCGTGTGTCATTTTTCCCATCTGGGAGACTGAAACGCTGATTCAGGACTCGATTTTACCTACAGCAAGCTCACAGAATGCAATACACTGCTTCCCTCCACACAGATGGCCCGCGGCCCCAGAGGACTTCTATCTTTAGCCTCTAGAACAGCTGTGCTGCGACAGAAGACCACAAATCGATGTCCATTGTTCCACACATAGCAGCATCAGACTCACAAGGGAACGAAGATCAAATAAAACTCTAGGGCATGACAGGGGTGGAGTCTGGCACAGATGCTGAGTTATATTTATAAGACTCATGGAATGACAAAGAAATGTGCAGACAGGCATTCTCTCTTTAATGTAAAATGTTCAGGCTCGGAGGATAAGGATCCTGAAGAGAAAAGGCTACTTGTGATCGCTTGGAGGGTGGTGTTATGCAGTGTCCCCCTGACTACAGGTTTGACCCCTGCTGCAGGCCTAGAAAGGATCATGAGCACACTGACTGCAATAGTGGATTAATCCACTGGTGAGCTCACAGGGCTTACCAGGAGCCAGGCCCCAGCTGGAGGAAGGAGGACCCTGGACCTCGGCTTCTCTCTCTGGCTGTCTTCCTCTCACTCTTGTGTCCTGGATGCCATGACATTTCCCGGAGTTTGCCAACCATGGACTGCTAACCCTGAAATCAGGAGCCAAATAAATTGTTCCCCCTTTAACTTGTTTTCCTCAAGTATTTGGTCTTAGTGACAGCAGTTAACTAGCTGCCATGGATGGTGAATCTATTCTTGTAACACTGGGTGTGTAAATTATCACACAACACCAAGGATGAAAACTTCACTTATGGGGCTGATCAGATAGCTCAGTGGACTAAAGCTCCTGCTTAGGCAGAGTGCAGTGACCAGGGTTCAATTCCGGGTGTGCTGTGCCGCCCTGCCCCCAGGGTGCACTGAGATGGAGATTGAGACTGGACATGGTGGCATGCGCTTGTAATCCCAGCGCTTGGGAGGTTGAAAACAGGAAGATCACTAGAGTCTGATCTATGTAGTGAGACCTTGTACACCCTAGAGACCCTGTACTAAATACATAAAAAAATCTTCACTTATAAAAACATTTATCAAATACATCCTTATACATTGAACATGTACAGTTCTCAAATGCTTTCTTAATCTCTATTCTTCCAGTTTTAAATTAAACATATTATAACTATAACTTCGTGGAAGTCTTACCTGAAATTAAGCAGGCAGTCTTGAAGCACACTGTACCCAGAATTCACAGTATATGTTCCTTCGCTGACCACATAATAGTGACAGGCAGTTCCTCTTGGACATGGCAGAATGCAGTATCATAACTCATGGTCAGGAAGCTGTTTTCTAAATTGGACTGGGATACAGTGAAAAGAACCAATGACAATGGGCTATTTCCAAACTTACTTGAAAATAGGCAGCAACTGCAAACTACAAGGTTTATTTTTTATTTTTTGGCCCACTCAGCCCATCCTGAGGGCAGGGCTGGTGTAGCATGCGGTGCTGGGGATCAAACTACAGTCCCTTGCACCTGCCTAAGCTTGCCTAAGCAGGTGCTTTAGGCTGCTCAGCTATCTCACTGGCCCCTAAACTATAAGGTTTCTAAGTGGCTGTGTAAAGGCTACTCTAAGAAGCTAACTGACCTGTAAAACCTTCTTAGGGAACGTGATAAGAAAAATGTCTCATAGCTGGGCTGGACGCGCATACCTCTAATTCCAGCTGCGTGGGTGGCTAAGGCAGGAGGATCACATGTTTGAGCTCTATCAGGGCAACTTAGTGAGGCCCTTTCTTAAAATAGAAAAGATTGGGGATGTAGCTCAGTGGGAGAGTGCCCCAGTGTTCAATCATTAATACTGCAAACAAAATAAATATGTCCCATAGTCCCAGGTGGTGACATAGTAAAATAAACTGGGGAATATCCTTTTTCCTGGAGATCTGTGCTATTTTGGTGTTTTTGTTTTGTTTTATCATATTAAAGACTCTGAGAAGTCCTACAATAAAATTAGCTGGGAAAAACTGAGTCACAAAAAATAATGATCTTTAAAAAAAAATCTTATTTATTTAAACACTTAGGCAAACACTACAATAGAAAAACTGAAATTTTAAACAATTTATTTTTTTATTCTTTCAATACAGGGTCTTGCTACACAGCTCACACTTGCAGTGATCCTCCTGTCTCAGCCTCCACAGCACTGGAATTACAGGTGTGTGCCACCACTCCTGGTTTCGGGGCTGGCATAGCATGCTAGGGATTGAATTCGGGTCTTTGTGCTTGCCAGGCAGGTACTTAGAGCGCCGAGCTATGTCCCCAGCCCCCAAGTGAAGCTTTTATTGGACAATATTTTTATCTAGAATATGGCCTGCAACTTAAAGTGAAAATGTTAGGATTACAGAGGACAGCCGGGTCATCCAGCTCTTCCCCCACACACTGCAGAGGAGAGGGGGAACGCTGCACCCACTCTGCTGCAGAGCCCACTTACGGCAGGGATACAGTGCAGATGCTTCTGTGTGGTCACATGCCTTCTTGCGCTGTGCGAAGGCCACCTGGGGCTTGGCAGCGACAGTCACAGCTGGCCCCTTCTCCAGAGCTACCTTGCTCCACTGGAGGTTATAAGGGACGGGCGGTGAACTCCTTCCATCCATCCTACGTTAAGGTGATTAGGAGGATCTGGGGAGACAAAGGGATTAATATAGTACAACTCAGAAAAGAGAAGTGACATTCGCTCCTTATAGATCACTGATTAAAATTATAATGCAAGACAGAATCAGGCATAATCAATTCTGCTGTAATGCTTGATTTTAAAAATATGAATTGGGGGCTGAGGCAATAGCTCAGTAGAATAAGCACCTGACTGGCAAGCGCATGGTCCTGAGTTCAATCCCTGGTGCTGAAAAAAAAAAAAATCCATTTCAAGACTTTTAACATATTAAGGAACAAAATAAGCAAAAGCTGAACTTCATGTTAAAGCATGATCTCATCCATAAGAAACCCAGCTAGATAAACACAGAAAACTACACACAGCTGAATCAAGATACATAAAAATACACAAAACAGTGAGAAATCAGGGACAATGTATCTCCCAATGAGAGAGAATGCAATACAAATACCTTATTATTATTATTTTTTTTTTTTTGCAGTTAGGGAGCTGATCCCAGGCATTCACGCTGAGCCAGATCCTAGCCCTTCTTATTTTTGTTCTGAGTCAGGGTCTTGCTAAGTTGCTAAGTTGCCTGGACTGGGTAGAACTTGTAATCATCATGCCTCAGCCTCCTAGAGTACAAGGACTGCAGGCGTGCACTGTCACTCCTGGCTACAAAGACTCGAAATATCACCAAGTCCTGAAAAAAATGTCTTTTCATGATAGAAATGGATAACTTGGTGGCTTCAATAACCTTTAAAATTTCCAAAGCCTCCATGACCAGATAAGGCCACAAACACAGACCAAAAAAAGCTACAACAGAACCTCCAGCAGTAATGCAAAAGTTAAAGGAAAAAGAAGGCTTCATATTAGCCTTGAATTTTCAATATGGATGAAATAGCTACTACAGACACATGCCTCGAGAAAGTCAGGAAACAGTGCCCAGTGTGCCCCAGGACTTCAGTTTAGAGGGACCCCTTCATTGTGATGTTCCATGCCACAGTCCAGCTGAGGACAAGAACCGCATCTGTCTGTATCTGCTGCCACATGGCTACACTTCTGATGCCCATTTCCGTAATGTTCCACTCCCTACTCCCACAGCCGCACGGCAGTTCACCGTGGTTGAAAATAGCAAAGCAGGACGAGCACATGGGAGCAGCAGCGACAGTGGCTGCAGAGAGCAAGTCTGTCTCGCGTCTGTTTCATTCAGGCCAGGTATAGCACCGACACCCATAATCCCCCCAACATTTACACCCATATACCAGCACTGAATCAAGAATTAAGCACAACCTCTACAAGTCCACCCCATCACTGCATGCGGCATTGGGGGAACAAGTAGACACAAACCCTAACACCATTTAACATAGTTAAAAAATTTGCTAGTATTTTTTTTTTTTTTTTTTATCAGACTTGCAGTGATCCTTCCTGTTTTTCAGCATCCCAAGCGCTGGGATTACAGGCACGCACCACCACACCCAGTCTCAGTAGAGGGTCTCAGTGCACCCCAGAGGCAGGGGGAGGAGGGGCGAGCGAAGCCTGGCCCTGCGTCTGCCTAAGCAGGCCTTTAGTCTGCTGAGCTATCTGGCCGGCCCTCCCTGCTATTATTGCTGATGCTTTGCACACATGCATTTTTTAACTGGGGGCCTCCACCATAAAAAATCTCCTTCTGGCCACCCACAGGGGTTAAAACTGGAGTAGTCAGCAGGGTGTTGGGGTAAGTGGTCCCGTAGCAGCCATGGATACAGTGCCTGAAGGTGAGAGACGGCCCAGGCCTCACCACAGCTAGCTACCTGTAGCCACCTGCTTGGTGGCTTAGAAGGCCCCCGAGGACTGGGAACCAGTCCATCTGGAGTATGGGGATATCTTGGATGCAATGGACAAAGTCCTCCCCCTCACCATGAAATGGCAGGGTGCGTGGCTTGACTGTTTTTCACTCTCTTCTGCTGCATAAATCAAGACTCAGATGGCCTTGTACGGCAAGTAGACCACCAGCAGTAGATAGAGGAGGACCTTGAGTAACAGCTAGCTGCTGTGGAGTTTATGTGGGCTGGCCTGGGAATCACTGCCTCCTTCTCCTCCTCCTCCACCTCCTCCTCCTACATGTCTCCAGAAGTGTAAGTCCTTAGGTCTGAGGAAATCCCCTAGTTTTGCCTGCTATGCTGGCTAGTAATTAAAACTGGAGGCAGGGTTGACAAGATAGCTCAGCAGATTAAAGGCCTGCCTAAGCCGGGCGTGGTGGCGCAGGCCTGTAATCCCAGCACTCGGGAGGCTGAGGCAGGAGGATTGTTGTGAGTTCGAGACCAGCCTGAGCTACAATGCGAGCTTAAGGCCAGCCTGAGCTGCATAGTGAGACCCTGCCTCAAAAAGACAAAAAAAAAAAAAAAAAAAAAAAAAAAAAAAAAAAAAAAAAAAAAAAAAAAAA
>PVKA01044161.1:0-16363 GCA_004027165.1 Ctenomys sociabilis | reverse complement strand
TCACTTTAAGGTATCTCTGTTTTAATTTTCTAACACATAAAATGAGCTGAGCTACTATTGGTCTTATGTATTGCAGTTGATTGATGCATGTATTTCATTTGAAGAAATGGACTACACAAGTATAGAATAATAAAATGTTTGATGACTATAGAAAAATTTTTATTCACAGGGTAACTCCCAGTTCTTTGAATATAAGCAAAATTTTCACATAGTGCTAAAGGTAGTCATATTTGATATTTTCAATTCAACCCTATTATTTTTAAGAGCATATCAATTAGGGCAACATAATCAATTGTAATTGTACTAATGAAAAATCATTTTACCTGTTTTAATTTGTATCAACCTTGTCCATGAGAAAGAACAAATATAATTGAATAACCCTTTGGAGGGTACAGAATAATTAGTATGAAACAAGAAACTGAGAGGGAAAATGTAATGAACAGATGATTAACATTTGAAATACATGGCTTTAAATTTTTTCTTTTTTTTTCCACAGGCACAGGGGTTGGGGGCTCGAGCCCTGGGGCTGCTGTGCCAGCCCCACCCCTGTAGCTCTCTGAGACAGCAATTCAGACTGGGTGTGGTGGCACGTGCCTGTAATCCCAGCTCTTTTGAGGCTGCAAACAGGTGGATCACTACAAGACTGATCTAGTAGTGATACCCTGAATACCATGTAGACCGTCCCCTAAAAATACAAAACAAAACAAAATTTAAATTTTATTTATCTGGCATAGAGTATTACTATGCAGGTCAGGCTCATAGGGATCCTTTTATTTCGGCCTCCCCAGCACTGGGATTACAGGTGTACCCCCCAACTCCTGGTTTCAGTTTCCAGTATGGTATGCCTGGAGTTCTGGGGCTGGCAGCACATGCAGTACTGGGAATTGAACTCCTGTCCTTGTGCTTGCCATGGAGGCACCTAGACCACAGAGCAACCTCCCGAACCCCAAAATATATGTTTTAAAATATGAGTTTGCACTAGAGTTAAAGGCAACGTTTGTATCTGGAGCTTCCATTGAAAATGGATTGGTATCGTGTGGCTCACAAAATAATGCCATTTTTAAAATGTCACCCAGTGAGTTTTCAAGGAAGATTGATTCTGAATCACTGCTTTGGAATTAAAGCCACCTGGAAGTTTGTGGGCAGCATGCTATTTGCAGGTTTATCCTTCAGGGAGCTAGCAATGGTAACAATATTCTTCCGCAGACCTACTGGCAAACTTTCTTTTTTTGTTTTTTTTTTTTTTTTGGTGGAAATGGGGATTGAACTCAGGCCCTTGCCCTTGCCAGGGAAGCGCTTATTCTATTGAGCCATTTCCCCAGCCCTAAAGTTTTGCTGGGGAAGGTTTCTTTTTCTTTCTTTCTTTCTTTTGGCAGAACCAGGGATTGAACTCAGGCCCTTGCGCTTGCCAGGGAAGCACTTGTTCCACTGAGCCATCTCGCCTGCTCCCTCCGCAGACCTATAGTCATCTTAGCTGCACTGTACCCAACGGACTGCAGCATAAAAAGAACAGGTACTGTTCCAGAGAACGGTGTACTCTGTGAGGTCGGCGTGGATAGAACTGGGGTCTCTCTGAGGGCCAGAACCTGGGGTGACTGTGGGTAGGACTTGGAGATTCCGAGGTCTCCTAGCATCTGGAAGGGAAACCCTTGAGGGTAAAATTCAAGAGGGAGACAGTGGGTGAGCTAGGGCAGGTGTACGTTATATTGAGGAAGTATCTGCTTAGCTGAAAATCACAGGTATAAAGAAAGAAGGTTGGCGCTGTGGTGTCAGCCCACTTGTTCTGCAACAAATCTGCTCATTCTCCACAGTGATTACTGCATCGCAACACCTGCCGCAGGTTCTCTTCTGGAGAGAGTTGTCTCTCACTATTGCAATGTTTCTCTTAAGGAAGGTTTTCTGGACCATGGGCCGGCATGAAGGTATCCCGCAGGTGTTCAAAATCACGTGTAAATATCAACCCAGGAGGCCCCAGATCTTGACTTCACCAAAACCAATGCTTAACACCCAGTAAGCTCAAGAGAAGCCTTCTGAAATTCCTGCTGGCAAGAATCGGCAGCTTTTGTTTTGTTTCTGAGGATCTGCACAACTATCTTATCAAAAACACTGTTGTTTGCAAACAACAGAAAGCCTCCTACAGAGGCTCAACAAGATCGACAGAATTTATTACAGGAATTTGACAGCTTCTTTCTGAAACCCAGAAGAGGGTGTATTACAGAGTCTCTTGAGGCCCACAACGTGGTTCTGTTAAGATATTACAAAACAAGGCTTTCTTTCCTTCCCTCTCTCCTCCCCTCTCATCCCTTCCCCTCCTCTCTTTCTGTCTCTATTTCTCTCCCTCCCCCCTTCCCTCCATCTCTCCCTCTCCCCACATTAATTCCACAGCAAAACCAAAAATCGCACTTCAATGAAAACTCAAACGTTGTCTCTGAGACACATTTCTACAACGTCCTATTCTAGCCCGGCTCCTTGTCTCTGAGCTCTTTCCTCGCTCTGTAAATTGCAGGCAGCAGAAATGCAAACTCTGTCTTGTTCAATTGAGTCTTAACAGATTCCAAAACAGCAAGAGAGTAAAAAAGAGTCAACAGATTCATCTCCATTTGCAATTCAATTCCTCTGCTCCATGCAATTTCTGCCTTCCCCACACACACCTTTGCACAAGTTATCATGTCTGGTTGTCTCATTGATTAATGAGCAAAATAAAATCTTTAACATGTGTTCTTTTTTTTATCCATATGAAAATTGTGTTTTTTTTTACTTTGTGAAATGCATCTTTCTCCAGTATTGTTGACTTTTCATTTGCTCAGTTTTCATTCTGCTTATACGAAGACGTACTTACAGAACATAGTCATCACATTGTTTCTGGGGCCTGGGACATGTATGTAACACATCTTTTAAGATTCATTTTTTTTTTTTTTTGTTTTTAAGGGCAATAATAAAAAGCAATAACAATGATACAGAATTTCTTTTTTAAATTTTTATTTTTTTTTATTTTATTGAGAAACAAATAGCAATGAGACAGTATAAAACGGATTAAAAGGACAGTTTCAATAATTAATACATTGTACATTGTTATCTTCTTAGTGGTTATCCATAGGACAAGATGCACACAGGACATCCTGTCCAAACCCTGTTAGTACAAATCTTCTCATTGAGTTAAGTGAAAGTAGTTGTGTATCTATCCTAACTACTCTGTGTATACAAATACAAAATGGTCCTTCCTTTGTAGCCTCTTCTTTTGTTTAGTCCTGTCAGAGATGGGTATTACATTGGCATCTAAATACTATAGGAGCATGAATTCAACAAAAGAGTCCAACACAGTCCAGCAGTCCACAATAGCAGTGGGTTATCTGAAGAAGTTGTTGACTTTAGACATTCACAGCTTAGCATACTAATATGCCTTTACTTTATATACATCGTTTTTATACTTTTCTGCTGGATTGCTAAGACCAAGATAAAGCGAGACCTATATAACAAGAAATGTAAGTTTAGAGAAAGGAAAGAAAGGTTTTTTTTTTTGTTTTTTTTTTTTGTGCAACCAGCAGTTGAACTCAGGCCCTTGTGCTTGCCAGGGAAGCATTTATTCCAGTGAGCCATCTCTCTGGCCCCATGATACAGCATTTCAAAACAAGATGATAGGAATTTATTAGTGGTTCCTTTTCATCTGTTCCTCTTTCCTCCAACCTCTCCACTTTTTTTTTTTTTTCCGCTTTCTATTTTACCTGATTCTCAGTGTACCTGCAAACACTCCTCTTTTTTCCTTTGCGTGTCTGGCCGTCTTTGCACCTAGTGAGGAATGAATCTGAATTTCCTTCCCAGTTCCTGCCTCAGAGATGTACACTTGCATCAGCCTGCCTTTTCTGAAAAGGTGTGTCAGGAAGGAACACCCTGGCGCTGTTGTGTTTATGGGACCCTGTAAGCTAGCCGTGCTGGGATCATGAGGGAGGTATCTTCCCAGGAGAATAGGTGCATGTGTTTGTGTACAGGTGAGCTAGCTCTTGGTGGTTAGAAATGGCCCTTATACAGGGCAGATTGCACATTGACTTCCGCAGACATATGGTTGTAAGTGACTGGCACGTTCCTGTTAGACTTGTGATATCCATGGGGCAAAAGAGCACTCAGAACAGGAATGAAGACAGTACATTTCATAATCTCATAAAACGTTATTAAGTTATATCTGTTATGTGAACTTGTTGCTGAAGGCTCTAGCGTGGATAGAGGGAATGTAAAGCAGACGTGTTAATCACTGTGAATCAAATTAGTGAGTAATAAATGTCTATGGGAATCTGAAAGAAGATGAAAAGATTTCCTTAGTGAGGTTATTGGATCAAGTCTTGTCATGTGACTGGTGTATTCAATGTATTGGACTATGTGGGGCAGACCTGCGTGGTGATCAGAGCGGGAGGAGGACAGGTAGGAGGGTTCTGTTTGTCTCTTATGGAAGAAATAACCTAAGACAGTGGTGGTGAACCTATGGGCCCGCGTGCTGAAGGCTCACCACGCCTAGCTTAAGCCAATCATTACAAACAAGGAGTTCCTAGTGGGTGAGGGTGAGGGTGTGTCAGTGGCTTGACTGCACTCATCCAAACAGCATGGAGAGATAGTCACTCTCACAGGTAAAGACTGACTTAATGGCTCCAAGGAAGCAACGTGATTATCTGAGGTCTCCTGGCAAAGTTGTGCGAATAAACATTTGGCCACGCAGGCAAGTTGGCAAATATCCCAAGTAACCCGAGTTAGCAAGAGCAAAAGCGGAGGCTGTCTTGGTGACCTTTGGTCATTTCTGAAATAAAACACCTGATGCTCAAAGAAGGTTCATTTGGCTTACAGCTCATAGACGGTCAATCCATAGTGCACACAAGGCAGGAGGGCACGGCCCAGGGCAACCCAGAGAAGCAGCAGCCCATGGCAGGCCAAAGGCAGCAGAGCCTCCAAAGTGGCAAAGAAACAGCAGTAAATGATGATAGTGTTCTTGTTCTTATCCCTTGGTTTTTTGGTTTGTTTATTTGTTTGTTTTTTTCCTGTATTTTAGGGAAGGGTCTACAGGGTGTTCAAGCTCTCACTACTAGATCGGACTCACAGTGATCCACCTGCTTACAGCTTCCCAAGAGATTACAGGCAAGTGCCACCATGCCCATCTCATTTGCATTTCAGCATGCCCCAGGGGCGGGGCCGGCACAGTAGGCCCTGTATAGAATCCCTGGCCCCTGTTCTTGCTTGCACGAGCTTTCATCCCCTGAGCTATTTGGCTGGCCCTCCCTTGTACTCTATCCTGGCAGCACACCCTTAGGAATGCAGCACACCCACCCAGGGAAGTTCTGTTCTCCACACCCAGAGTTGTGCCCATCCAATCAGGGAACTCCTTCATCCCAGCGTCCCACACTCTGGAAGCATCCACTTCTGAAACAACCCTAGCTGTGGCCATTTGAGGCCTTGTGGGGACTCTAGCCACAAGCCACAACCCTGAGATATAGCCAGGAACTCAGGGTTTGCCTCTATTTTACAACCCTTCAGAAAAAAATTCTATTTCAATAAAAATCTATGTATTTTTCAATTGAGTATCTGTCTCTGAAACAGTCTGCTATCTTTGAGCTATTATTCAAAGATTATTATTAGTATTATTATTTTTTTTTTTGTATGTTAGGACAGGGTCTAGGGTCTCACTGCGTAGATAGGACTTGTGGTGATGCACCTGTTTTCAGCCTTCCAAGTACTGGGATTACAGGTGTGTACCACCATGCCCAGTCTCAAGTGCCTTCTCAGGGCATCCCGCAAGGTGCTGGGCCGGCACCACAGGCCCAGGGATCAAACCGCCGGCCCCTGAGTCTGCCAAAGCAGGCATTTTAATCTCCTACGCTATTGGGCTTGCCCATACTCTGGGTGTATTTTTAAGCTGCAGGTAATTGATGGCTATGCATCCTGTCGGGCTGTGTTGCACAGGTTTTGGGGGATGTTGTACCTTTTCTCCATCCTCTCCCTTCTTGTATCCTTTCAACAGATTAGAACCACTGTCTCATTTTCTCATCAATAAAACAAAATCTTCATTGCATATTCATCATTTGATACCTATTAGACAAACACGAGGTCACTGTTTTTGTTTTTTTTTTTTTTGAAATACAATCTTTTATGAGATCATTTACTGTCTTTCTCAATCTAGCCTTAAACTGCTGTCTCCTATTTTGGAAACTAGAGGCATATTAAAAGATGCAGAGATGTAAGTCACTTTCGGACCAAAACTTTACCCCTAATGGCAGAGTTTGGTTGCTCTCCCCCTCCCCTTTATTTGGCTCCATCTCTGCTACAACTCATTGGCAGGGTGCTGGCTTATGTTTTGTGTTGGGGAAGAACTTTAACACCTTAAATAATTGCTTTGAGCACTATACATTATAGGCCATGGAAAGTAGGATCTTTACTGACCCCAGTATACCTGTAACATCTGATCTATTATATTGATTTTGGTGGGACTCTGTTATGATTTGTGTCTAGTTGTCCCCCAAAACCTCATGCAGTCACGGAGAGGGGACTACTAGAATTGTGATTACCTCATGATTCACTGGGATTATGGGTGATCCAAGGCTGGGATTATGGGCTTTAGTGCTGCTGGGATTATGGGAGTGTATGCTTTCCCCCATTCTGGGGCAGAGAACCTGAATGCAATATAAGACAGAGAGACAGACCTCTTTCTGTTGCTATGGCTGTTGTTCCACTGCCACGAACTAGATGCTCTGTGCGCTGTGCCTCTCTGCCTTAGAGCCAGCCTAGTATGGAATGAAGCCTCCAGTAACTGTGAGCTAAATAAACCTTTCCTTCCTTCATTTTGGGTGTCAGGTATTTGTCCCAGCAACAAGAGAAGAGTAACTGAGACAGACTCTGTTTAAGTGATGAGACAAACATTGAGTATACAAAATGCACGGGCCATTTAAATTTAGCATACAGCAGTAATTTTTGCCCCCTGAGGAAATTTTTAACCTCTGAATCTGAAATCTAATATATTTCACATTCAATAGAGTTAAAATGCAGAAGGAGACTTTTTCATAATTCTTTTGTCTCCAGGGCCATGGTTCTTTTAATGACAGGAGTTCATTTGCTTAGGGTTTGGTGTAATAAAAAATAACGTTGCATTTCCACTAGTAGCTTTATCTGCTTAGTCCTACAAGACAATTGACGATTGACTTATTGCTTTATAATTCTTTCACTGAGAAAGAGGTATGAGTGTCTTTTTAATCAACCTGGGAGACAATTTGATTTCTGTGTTCATCTGGAGCATCTTCACATGAAATTTGAATCATGAAGCTATGAAAATATTCTGGGGCAGAAAAATATATGATGGTTAAAGCTATTCATTGGAAAAATCAGAAAGCAAATGGAACTCACCAGTGGATGTGGAAACAAGGCTAAAACCTTTACAAAATCTGCCAGCAAATGCAAAGATGAAGGATTTAAATTTAAATTAACCTTTCTAATCCATAGCCACATAGGGAGAGGCTAAAGGATGTGTAGAATGGATGAATGAGATAGATGGGAAAAGAGAAGGGTTAAAAAGCAAAGCAGAATATGTGATCCATGGCTGAACACTCTTGTGCATGGATAATTATAAATTAAAAACTATGACAGCAGTCTTTTCTAATTTTAATGTCTTTTAGTGGGTATTGGTAGTTGAAGAATAGAGGTGGCTTGTAAATATCGACTATTTTTGGAAGGAAAAAACGCAAAAACTGTAAGAGTTTGGGAAAATTGAGAAGCTGTTGCTGTGTTTTTTCTCTACTTCACAAAATCAGGATTGTATTCTGTCACTTTATTCTCTTTTCCTATTTCTTTGTAGGTGCATGCTTTTGTCAACTGCTTATTCCTTTCAAGTCAAAAGAAAATTTTTAGACTGGGCATGGTCATGTGCCTCTGTAATCCCAGCGCTTGGGACGCTGAAAACAGTAAGATCACAACAAGTCTGATCTGTGCAGTGAGACCCTGTAGAAAGAGGTATGAGTGTCTTTTTAATTAACCTGGGAGGCAATTTGATTTTTTAAATATAGAAAAGAAAAGAAAATCTTTTGTAGATAAATGTTGATCTAAAAGGAAGCAAACAATCAAGAAAACTAACAAACGAAGCCGTGTTATCTTATTTTTGTTCTTTAGGCATGTAGAACATCGCAAATATTATGGGCATCCTCAAGGATGTTTAAATATACTAAGAATATAACTTTGAAATTCAATTAACTAAAACACTCTGAATGCTGAAGTGTGACTCTCCTGAAGAGGAAAACAAATACACTAAAAATATTTTGTGTGTTTTGTCATTCTATAAGCTCCTTGTGATTGGATCATGTGGTCTATTAAATATGTATTTATCATTTGATTTAAAGCTAATATCTTCCTTGTTCGACGGATGCTCAACATTTCATGGCTTTAGTGTATATTCAGCAATGGATTTTGTAGTTCAACCACTGAAGCCCTTTTCTTATGCTAATGAATGCATACGTGTAACAATATTGAGTATTTTGGAGAAGATTAACATTCTCTTGAGCTTACAGAAATGAGACAGAAATAGTCTAAAGAATGTCTGCATGTTTTATGGATCACATATTGTTTACATTTTATTCCACTTTTTTTACTCTTTTTTTCTTTGTCTCTATTACCTATTTGAAAATAAGTCATGTACCTTGCCTCTTGACTTATGAATATTTCAGAGTATGTCTCTTACACAGAACAAAGAACAAACAAAACAGTCCTGCATAACTACGGAGCTATCATCTCAGTTCTGAAATTTGACCTTCATGCAATATTTCTATTCACATCCTACACTTACATCATCTCTATTTCTCATCTATATTATATATCACTCAATAATTCTAACTTAAATGTACACATTGCATTTTGTTATTCAATTTGGAATAATCCCTTGGCCTGCTATTGTTACAGATTAGCTTCCAGTATCATTTAGTGATCAATCTCTAATTTCATCAGGAATTGGCACAAACACAGCAGAATATGCATTTTAAAGTATTATATTATCATCTAGGTACCAGCCTACTGAGATTAAGAGAAAAAATTCAGGTAAACAGGGTCTCTGACCAGGAATATCTACAATAGACTAAACCTTGGTCAAGAGCATCTTGTAGACTCTTAGCGAGGTGCTTACCATATTTAGGATTAAACTACTACAGTTAAATTATTGTAGAAAATCTTTTTTATTGAGTCCTTAGATTACTTTCATCTTCCTCAAAAATCTCTGTAGTATTTCAAGTAAGATTAAGGTTCGGTAAGTAAATGGAGATAAGCCTTGAAAAGTGCATCTGTTACACAAAAATGGGCTTTTAGACTCACTCAAAGAGTGTCGGATTTCTCTTAATGAAGTCAAGAAAAGAAAGAGAGAGAGAGAGAGAAAGAAAGAAAGAAAGAAAGAAAGAAAGAAAGAAAGAAAGAAAGAAAGAAAGAAAGAAAGAAAGAAAGAAAGAAAGAAAAAAGAAAGAAAAAAGAAAGAAAGAAAAGAAAGAAGCCTTCCTTATAGCAGCATGCCTGGGAAGATTAAAGTGAAGATTTTCTCCACTGATGCACTTCTGGATAAGCCAATCCATTCAACGAACATTTGGTGGGTATCACGGTAGTTGACTGAGGAATAGAGAACCTAGTCCTGTCTAGAAGGTGGTTATTGGAGGGACAGTAATGAGCTAGTGTTGTGGTTTGTGTCCAGAGGTTACTCCAAAGCCTCACACAGCCATGTGGGGGCAGGGCTTCTACAGGGGGCTGGATTTACAGTTTGTGATTGATTTGCTGTGCAATGCTAGGATTATGGGTGGGAGTGCTGCCACCCTGGGCTTGGCACCCTGCCTACACTGCAGGGACAGAAAGAGTCTTGACTTTCTCTCTTGTTGCTTTTTTTGTGTCCTCTCAAACTATTGACCCTCTTTCGCAGGCCACCTGCCTTGAAGCCTGCTGATTATTGGCAAAATGTTCTACGAACTGTGAGCTAAATAAACCTTTCTGCCCTCAGCTTTGGGCACCAATTCATGAGGCGTCCATGAGCATCATGGTAGGGAGCTGGGACTGAATGAGAAGGTGAACTTGAGAGGCTGAAGACAGGAGGATCACGACGAGCCTGAACTGCATTGTGAGATCCTGTAGACCCTGTATTAAAGAAAAAAAAAATAAGCCCATGGAGAAATCAGCAGATTATTACAGACACACACAACATTTTGTGACTATCTTGTAGATTTTTATGTTCCTGAATATTTATGTATAATATAAATCAGTGTTATAATCAGAAAAACTAATGAAGTAGTTTACTTAAATTTGTAAAATAAAAGAATAAGGAGCTGAAAGAGAACCCAGAGTAGAAGTGAGACACACATTCAGTGCTCTTAAATACGTATTTCAAATTTATTTATTTATTTATTTTTGGCAGAGCCGGGGATTGAACTCAGGCTTTTGCGCTTGCCAGACAAGCACTGATTCTACTGAACCATCTCCCCGGCCCCCTTAAATACGTATTTCAAATATTTCTGTTTTATTCACAAATATAATATAGAATGGAAATTTTTAAAACAACGAGTCCCAAGTGACTAACCCGATAGTCCTGGACAGAGAAATTGCTAGGTTACAATTACCCTGGGAGACTGTCATAAAGAGGATTGTGTGCTTAAAATCAAGGACAAGATGTGAAAGAAGACAAGATGCATGAACTCGAGGTTTGAATGAAGGAAACAAGACGGCGACTAATGTTAGAGGTCGTCATGGGGCTGGTGAGACAGCTCAGCGGACTAAAGCACCTGCTTAGGCAAGCTTAGGCTAGCACAGGGATGGGGACTGCGGTTCGATCTCTAGCACCACGTGCAGCGCCAGCTCCTCTACTAGGAATTGGGCTGAGCTGCCCCGTGTCCAGGCGTGGTGGCGCATGCCTATAATCCCAGAGTTGGGGAGTCTGAAGGCAGAGGGATCGCCACGAGTCAGACCTGTAACAGCAGGTCCTTGCAATAGCCAAATACACTGAAGAAAAAAAAAAAGAAATTTTCATGACTTGTTTTCTCTGTGGATATTTAACAAGAGGGGCTGAGCTTGGAAAATGCAAATGTAGGAGAAGGGAGTACAGAGTCAAAGGAGGAAGTGAGGATTTTGTTTATTTATTATTAATTATTATTATTATTTTTTTTTTTAGGTTGTTTTGTTAACAGTGAAGAAATCCAAGATCCTGCTGAGTGGAACATACCTTCCACTATCAAGACGGGGTTGATGGAAGGATCCCTCAGAACCATCCCATATCTGAGCTGCTGAGATTTTCCCCGTGGTGTTCTACTGCTTCTGTTGCGTAACAAATCCACCGAGTTCTCAGGGTAAAACAGCCCCCATTTGTGGCGCTACAGTTCAGAGGGTCAAGGGGTTTAGCTGAATCCTCATCCTCAGATCCCATACACCAAACTTGAATCGCTTGGCCCCGCTGGGACCAGAAGGGAAAATGTATTTTGAACCTCATTCAGGACTGAAATCCAGGTTCCCTTGATAGTGACGGATTAGAGCGCCAAAGTCTCGCGTGATTGGAAGGCCGTGGGACGGCGGGTCAGCTCTGAGCTGAAGGTGTTTTAGGAGGTGGGCCCGGTTGGTGGCGGGTCCCTGCTCATGTGGCACAAAGGCGTCATACCTGTCCCCAGGTCCTTGTTCGCTCTTCGCTTCCTTGGTGCCACGAGCCATTAGCTATCCTCAGCCATGCCCAGTCCTCAGATTTTCTCTTCTGTCTCTGCTTTTTTTTTTTAAAAAAAGCTTTTATTTCATTTTAGTTTTTATATATTTTAATATTTCTTTCCTTCTTGATTTGGTAGGGCATCTCGCTACACAGCTCAGATTCTTAGTGATCCTCCTGTCTCAGCCTCCCCAGCACTGGGATTACAGGTACGCACCACCACTCCTGGCTTAGGTGCCTAGCACGGCGCGGAGCCAGAGCGGCATGTGGTACCAGTGATTGAACCCAGGTCCTTGCACTGGCCAGGCAGGCGTGTAGGCTACCCAGCTATTTCCAATGTCCTTACTTTGTTTTGTTAAAGAGAATAAGAAGTAGTAAAATAAAAAAATGATAACAGTATAGAATTTCACTAAGAAAAATGATAGGTGTGCCACAATGGGGCTTACATTGCATACTGTTGTCGTCCCATGAGTTGTGCATTCTACCAGCCAGAAGCATGGGAAATTGATCAAAAATAAAGAAGATGAAAAAAGTAAGGATTACCTGCTCCTTTCGGTAGGCCAGGAATACAGTTATCCACAGTGTCCTGTGTGTATACATAGCCCTTCCCTTTTTGTCTTCCCCATCCCAGTTCCTTCCCTTAAGATAGCTTCTTTCCCAGTATCCATTGCACCTTTCAGATTGTATTTACTCGTTCCGATTCCTACGCTAGGAAGGAAATACAAAGTTGGCAGTCTGCCTCTGCTTTGAAGCGCACTGATGACTGCCCTGGATTCTCCAGGACAACCACGGATGATCTCTCCATGTTAATGAAGGTCAGCCGATAGTCACTCCGATCTTACCTGCGAAGTCCCTCTTGCCAAGTAAGGCGGCTATTCACAGCTGCACGGATTGAGGCATGGCGAGATCTGAAGGGGTCCCAGACTGCAGAAGGCGGATCTGAATTCTGCATTGCCACTGCTAGATCCAGGATTTCAGGCATGTTGTTGCATATCTCCGCCTCCTGGTTCTCAAGTGAAGAAAGTGGTGTTAACTCTGCGGAGGAGATGTGTGAAGGATTAAACAAGATACTACTTGTACAGTAAAGAGAACAGTACTCGGCTTGCATCTCATGCTCCATGAAGGTTTATTTTTATTCTAAAGGGACAGATAGAACGTGGTCAGGATCTGCACTTAGAGACAAGCTGTGAAACTGCTGTATAAGAATATACTACACGTTGTCCTTCCTGTCCTTGTACATTTAGCTTATAGGCAGGCAGATGTGATCATTTCAGAAGAGGACTGCTAATGGGTAAATGGACAGGCACAATGTTCTAGGGAGAATTCTCTGTCACATTTGTTCCTTTTCCCTTTCGGGCCACCCCAAAAGTTCAACCAAGTCTGACAGGGAGTGTGATACAGGGCCCTGGAGTGGCTCATTTTTGCTCATAGGCTTCAAGAGGAGAGACACTTTCCCTGGGTTGAATTCCAAATAGGAAGAGACCATCTACTGTTTTATTCTGAGGCTGGCTGTCTAAGGAAGAAAGATGATGTCTTTCAATTAATAAGTGATGTCTAGAAATCTGGCCGATCAAGTTGTACGAACCCAACCTGTCTCTTCTTTCCATCCCCCAGTAATGCTGCCAAATTATGAATCCACAATGGATGCATGCATTGAGGGACATGCATGTTCCAGGTACTTCCCCCAAACTCATTAGTAGGCAACTGATATCAGCTCTCAACAATAACAGACCTCTTGGGAATGTATTTGTTGGGCTGCTGAGATAGCTCAGTGGTCTAAAATGCCTGTGTAGGCGAGCTTAGGTAAGCACACAGACCACAGTTCAATTCCCCAGCACTATATGCTGCGCCAGCCCTTGCCCTAGTATGGGCTGAGGTGGCCACAGAAAAGAAAAAAAAATGTATTTGTCACTGTAAATTAACCCAACCTACTTATTTACTCAGCCTATGTTTTTGGAGAGGTTGTGAGATTCTTTTTTTTAAACAGAATGAAAAATACTTTAAAAAACATTAGAAGTGATACAGCATTTTGCTGAGCAAAATGATAGCTATTCAACAATGGTTGTTATACTGCATGTTATTGTCCTCAGTTAATGCTCAAATTAGTTGTTCAGTTTACCACATAGAAGCATGAAAAAGTGGTTAAAAAAAAGGTAAAAAAAATAATGTAATAAAAAATAAAATGAAGAAAATATTAAGCATTAATTTTCTTTTCATAGATCAACAGAATTTGGCAGTACAATTATCTAAGCTATAACTAAATCTTGGAAACAATCCAGATGCCCATCAACTCAGGAATGGATAAAAAAAGATGTAGTACTTTTATATAAAGGAGCATTACTTATCTATCAAGAAAGATGAACTCCAGGCTGTTATAGGCAAAAGGATGCAACTAGAGACCATACTCACAAGTGAAATAAATCAGACACACACATGTAAACCTCGTATTTTCTCACTAGTATAAAAACCTGAAAGAATAAGTAAAATCAGTAAGGTACAGTCGGTACTGTGAGAGGGAAAGAAACTCTTGAAAGTGGAACAACTATGAGGAGGAAGAGTTTGACTTTTTTTTTTTTTTTTTTTTTTTTTTTTTTTTTTTTTTTTTTTGGGAGAAATTGCTCTGCTCTGCACATTGGCTTCAATCTCTTAGGTTCTGGTGTGGTTTCCTCCACTCATGTTCCAGAGTAGCTGACACGACGGATGTGAATCACCATGCCTAGCTCCCATCTGCACCTTACTGAGATTTATCTCCAGTGTGTGATTCCATCTGCTTGATTTTTCTTCTCATGTCGCTTTCAAAATAATGGCCTGATTTTTTATTTATTTTTTGGTCCCAGAAAGCTTTGTCTTGAAGGTATGTGAATTTATAAAACTTGTGCAGAGATTCCCTGAATGTCCGCAGAACAAAAAGAATGAACAAATTGCTTTTTTTTTCACCCTTCTTTTTTCTTTGGTGAAGAGTATTAACTGCTTGTTGAGACTGAAAAGGAAGCTACTGTGTAGAAATGGGGTCAGCAGAGGCCACCAGACAGCATTTCTTTCGCTTCAGGGAGGATTTAAAGTTTGCTACAACTCTCTAACTACTAAAAATAAAAGAAGAAGAAAGACATTTTTATTGGAATTTTCTCTTTATGTCTGTGACTGTCATTGGCTAAGTGCTGAGAAAAAGATATTGGTTCTCTGTACAGGCTATAATAGGGGAATAAACCTGCCCATGATGGACCCAGGTACAGAGAGAGTCAAACTCCATGCAGAGAACTTTCAGATGTTATATAAGAAAAGTTGGGTTTCCGATTTAATCACTTGTGTACTTAACCAAGTAACTTATATCTCACTTACATATTCAATCCAACCTATCTGTGGGCTCTGTGTTTGTGTGACATGAACAATTTAGGGATGGAAAGGATTAGGGAAACTTTTGTGCCTGTGTATTTCAGACTTTTCTTATTACTCACCAAACAATAAAATATGACAATTATTTGCTCAGCATATAGATCGCATTCACGTATCATACGTTATCTCCAGATGGCCTAATGTATATAGGGGGGATATGAGTTGGTCATATGTAAATACTATTCTACTTTTATACGACGAATGAATAGCTATAGATTTTGATATCCAAGTTAGGTCGAGGAACGAACGCCCTACAGATTGGGAGGAATTAATGTATATGTACCCCGATCTACCATTGATTCATTTATCAATCCACATATCATTTTCTATAGATAATCCTCTTAATCATCAATCTGTCTCTAATCTGTCTACCTATCTCTGATAATCATAGATCTATGAATCATCTAGCAGTCACAAAGTTGTTTTTAACTTATTAGGCTGATATTTTATGTGCCGTATATTATACAGTGCATACATATATAGCATGTTTGTTTTATGCTATTATGGTATGTGTGTGTCCTGTATGTAATGCTTTAAATACACCATACTTTAGATGCATACATGTGTATATATAGAGATACATATGCATGCAATATTGAACTACATGTAGCAATGTCTGATCCAATTTTGTTAACTATTTTTTTCTTTGTACTTAGGGAAGGGTCTACAGGGTGTTCAGGTCTCACTAATAGATCAGACTCATAGCGATATGCCTGTTTACAGCTTCCCAAGAGCTGGGATTACAGGCACACATCACCACGACCAATCTCAATCCCCATCTCAGCAAGTCCTGGGGGCGGGGACTGCACAGCAGGCCTGGGGATCAAACCTCCTGCCCCTGTGCCTGGTTACAGATGCTCTCATCCACTGAGCTATTTGGCTGGACCAATTTTGTTAATTATTTTGTTATTGTTTGAGATAATCTAGCATCCAAACCGATTGGCAATGAAATCACTGATGCCATTTACACAAATACATAAATCGTTATCCAAGAAATTGGATGTCAAGAAAATTGTTTGACTTGTTTGAGGGATACACACTTAAATTCTTAGCTGCCAGCAAGAAAGACTGATATTTCTCTGGAAGATAACCTTAAGAAGTCAGCCTATGGTTGCAGAATGCTGGACTGTGTTGGATTGTGGTGTCGAGTTCAAGAACCTAAGGTAGTTGAATGTCAATGGAGTGCCCACTTTTGACAGGTGTAGACAAAGGAAGGGTTGTAGAAAGAAAAAATCAGGATGTGTGTGTATAGACAGTACAGTTGGGATAGATAACGCTGTGCTTCTACATAATTCTATGAGA
>PVKA01044160.1:0-16349 GCA_004027165.1 Ctenomys sociabilis | reverse complement strand
AGGGTCTCACTCTGCATTTCAGGCTGGCCTCAGGCTGGTCTTGAACTCACAACAATCCTCCTGCCTCAGCCTCCCGAGTGCTAGGATTATAGGCCTGTGCCACCACGCCCGGCTTAAAATTTCTGGGAACTTTGTGCTTTCAGTGAACATTTTTTTTTTTTTTTTGGTTTGGAACCGGGGATTGAACTCAGGCCCTTGCACTTGCTAGGGAAGCACTTATTCTACTGAGCCACTTCCCTGGCCATTAATTTTTTTTTTTTTTTTTTTTTTTTGCGGAACTGGGGATTGAACTCAGGCCCTTGCGCTTGCCAGGGAAGTACTTATTCCACTGAGCCATCTCCCCAGCCTAAAGTTCTTTACCTAATTTCTATTATTCTAGGAACTAGAAAATCATCTCTGTTTAACTAAGATAGCCTCTTCTCCCCTGAACTGAATTATTTATGTGACATATTATTATCATTATTATAGCAATTACAATAATAATGGATACTAGAGGTATCTGATTACCTCTATAATTGCTTTTGAGAAAAAAAATTAAGTATATCAATGAGAAACAGAGTTTAACTTTGCATTTGGCCTTAGAATTTAACTTTATATTTAATTTTGTTATTTTAATCAAAATAAATATGAGCCTTGAATGGCAAAATGATTTCCATTATTAAAAGTTGAAGTTGTTAAAGAAAAAACAAAATAAATATGAGCAATTAAATTATGTATTTCTAATATTTTTACACAATAGCATTGGGTTAGTATTAATTTACTGAATTTTTATAATTGAAAATAGGACAATATTCTCTCAATTTTAGGCTGTCCTCCACACATAAAGCTCTAATTATAGTCTCCAAGCAAATTGTGAACTTTCATACAGCTGCAGACTTATGTACAATGCAAAGGTGAAAAATGATGATTTTAGTCTCTTAAAAATTTTTTTAAAATCTTTTATTTATTTGGTATAGGGTCTCACCACACAGCCCAGACCCGTAGCAATCCTTCTGTTTGCAACCTCCCAACACTGGGATTACAAGGCATGCGCCATTAGGTCCAGTTTTGGTAGCCCGGCATGGTGCACCCAGGGTTCCAGGGCTGGCATGGCATGTGGTACCACGGATTAAACCACGGATTAAATCCTTGCACTTGCCAGGCAGGCACTTAGACCACCAAGCTATCTCCCTAGCTCAATGGTTTTAGTCTTATACTCCAAGTTTAGCTTTTATGTATGGATACATTATTTTCAAGAACATCTTCTTGAGAGAAAACTACCTTTGTGTCATATGTATTTCCTCTCCGAAATGATGGAAAGGTAGGGAGTGTCTCCAAAGGACAGAAATGCTCTGTATTGGGATATATGTCTTCATCATATCCTGATACAGATGCTCCTTTGTTGAGTAGTGACTCAACATCTTAAAACTTGGCATCAACATCCATCCTATAATATTCCAAGTACTTGCTAAGAAAAAAATGTCAGACTCTAAAACTTGATTGTAAGTATCATTTTAAAAATAGAAATCAGGCCATGGATATAACAAGAATCTGCCTGGTAAACATAAGGTCCTGAGTTCAATTTCCCACACTGAAAAGTAAAATAGTAAAAAAATAGAAATCATGTCATTGTCTATGAAAGACATAATTGTCAAGGGTCATCTCTGTTTAAAATTGAATTAGGAGTACATTTCTGTGGTTTTGTTTAAACTTCAGAAAACTATGAGTATTTCTCAGTTGCTTTGTTAAGCTACAAATAAGGCAGATATACAAGGAACCATGGCCAGAAAAACCTCTGCCAATTTTAATTTTGTTTTTAGAGACATCTTCCCTCCATACTAGTCAGTGTGTTAATTATCTTTTTATTGCTATAACAAAATATCTGATAAAATCAATTTACAAAGAGAAAAGGTTTATTTTGCTTCATAATTTTGGAGGTCTCATCTATGATGGGTTGGCTCTGTTGCTTTGGGCCTGTGGCAAGGAAGGGTGGGAGCTCATACTAGAACAATTGCCCATCTCATCACCAGGAAGCATAAAAGAGAGAAGGTGGGGAAGGGCCTACATTCCAGTCCTTTTCAAGGACACTCTCCCAGGGACCTAAAGACCTCCCAGTAGTCCACATTCCTCAAATGTTCTACTAACCTGAGCTAGTACCATCCTGGAGACCAAATCAATGAGTCTGTGTGTGATGTTCAAGATCCAAAATTGCAGAACAGAGATTTGCTACTATGAAAGTAGAAGACAAGAGTACTAGTGTTTTGTATTTGTTGTTGTATTGAGGGAAATGAAAGTAAGTAATTTATCAAAGGTCATACAGCTGGCAAATAATAATAGAACTGAGGCCTAAACCTACCATACAGCTTGTTAAAAAAATTCTAAGAATTTTTAAGAAAGAAAAAGGTACAAAAATGATACTTATGAGAAGATCACATCAGATTTTATCTTAAGAAAATGCATATTAACATAATTGAGAATCCAAATTATAAAGTCCACCTAAAAACTAAACTCCTAAATTAACTATATGCATACTGATCCTTGGGTTCCTATTCTTAGGAATTTATTCTTTTAATTATATGATGACATAAATAGAGTTATCATCTGCTACATTTTTAGTGGCTATTACAAGAAGAAACTATAAGTTATTTTTCATTCAGCTATATAGCAAGACCTAAATGAAAGCTCTAGATTAAGGATTGAGCAATAACAAATCACACACAAGTAAGAAAACCTATCTGGTAATAAGATAACGTGTCTGTTAATCTTAAAATATAAATATAAATAGCCCACAAATATTAAAATTATGTTCCTTATTTTGAATTCCCCTGAAAACTCAACTGATGAAATGGAAGCCTCTATGTCCTAATCCATTGTGACTATGTCACTGATGCTAGGCTGTGACAACTCTCAAACATACTGCATTCTCTTCCTAGAATAGATTTCTGAGCCATTTTCTTGGAATTAGCTAATTGGCTAAGAACAAGAGTCAACTCCTGCAGACCAATTAATGGTCATTTTCGTGTAACAAAATAAGAGCTGAAACCACCTCAAGGACATTGGTTTTTAAACCTGAAGGCCAGTCCAGCTGAAATTAATGTTGATGTTACTTATGTCAACTGCACTGAGGACAGCAATTTGTAATACTAGGGCCATGCTGGGAATGCCTGTCATTCTGGTCTTCTAAATGTGTACTGTTTCTAATGTCATAGAAATTACTGCTATACTCTCTCTCAAGTAAATGTTTAAAAAAAAAAAAGGAATAAAAGAAAGCAAGAGACAAGAAAAAAATGTCATAGGACTGTCCTGCTACAATGTTGTATATGGTTAGATTTCTAAATTTCTGTGTAAAAATGTATAATTGTTTATTTCTATTTTTTTACTATTCTTATTTTTTGTTTTTTCACATTCTATAGAGATTTAAGGTTTAGCATATCCATTATTAATGGAAAATACCTGTTCCATGTTATGTTTAAGGCATTTGATATTTAGACAGATAATGATATTAAGCTCAACTGCTTATATTATATGGTAATAATATCATTAAGCTTCTTTTCTGGAGGCTTAACAACTTGTGTTTGCAGACCAAAAAATTAGAGAAAAAGAAGGGGTGCAAGGATAGCCAACATTTTGTTTCTAGCCCTTCAAGGTCAGTGAGGTCTCAGGACATAAGAGAACCTGTCCTGTAACTCAGTGGTGTCCCAAATTTTGTGATCAAGGAGATTATGTGGCCACAGAGGAATGTGATCCATACAGCAGAGTTTGCCTAAGGAGAGTCACCTAGAGAGAAAACATTCTCTCAGACTCTCACAAATTGAAAATTGGTCAAGGAATGGCCATGACTCATCCACATGACTGCCACTGACAAAAGATCTACGAACTGCTGTACAGGTTTTCAGGGTAAATCCTGAGGGGATGTTACTTATGTCCCTGACATTTGACTCCAGTGACTCCCATGAGGAATGTTTCCTCATTTGCAGAATGAAGACAACACTTGTTCCTGAAAGTTCTCTAACTCAGTTAAAGCACTTGGCAGATGTAATTTGCTATATTTAACATGTTGACTCACCATCACTCTTGATGTATATCACTATATAATCTTAAGATACTGTCACTATAGCCTTCATCCTCTTTGCTACTAATACTACCAAGTGTATCTCATCAGTAAAATGTCAAATTTTTAGAGAGGCTCACCATTCTGTTATACATTCAATTCTTTTTTTTTTCTTTTTTTTTTTTAATGTATTAAGTACAGGGTCTACAGGGTCTCGCTACACAGATCGGACTCCATACTGATTTTCCTGTTTTCAGCCTCCCAGGACTGGGATTACAGGTACAAACCATGATGGCCAGTCTCAATTGCCCTCTCAATGCACCCCAGGGGTGGGACCAGAACAGCATGCCAGGGATCAAACCTGGGTCCCTGTGCCTGCCTGAGCAGGTGCTTTAGGCTGCTGAGCTATCTGGTCAGCTCTTCAATTCTATTCTATGACAACTAATGTCACAGCAAAGTCATATGCTACTACTCTATTTGATAGGCCCCTTCAAAAGTTTGCCTGTGACATCTGTTATCACTCTATAATGAAGTTTGATTGTAATGCTTCATCACAGATGCAATACCTAAGGCTTAAGGACTGTAGCAGATCAATGTGGGGAAGACATTTACTACACACTCTGCTGCATCTGGTTTCAGCAGACTTTATTTATTTATTAGTTTTGCAATGTGATCTCATCTTTTTTGGTTTATTTATTTAGGAAAATAAATTAAAAATTTATGACAAAATAGTAAGAGAATAGGTAATGCACTGTGTATCATTATCTTCAAAGTAATTACTAAGAGTGCAAAACATAGGCAAAATATTCTTTCTTACAGAGAAGAAACAAATAGACAATAGCAGAAAACTTTCTTTTCAATGAACTCAAACTAGTAGTATAAGTGAAAAAAACGAACATATATTAAAATATTTTTTGAAACAACATAATAGGTAATCTGGGTAATTTGAATTTCTCTCTACTTCCTTCTTCTCTGTCTTCATATACATATGAATGCAGAGAGCTAAATATAATATATATTATAGATAATATATAATATATATTGGTTTCTCATATAAGTGAAACCATATGATATTTAAGTTTGTGTGTCTCACACATTTCACTTAACATTGTGTTCTGAACTTTCAGCTATTTACTTATGAATGTCTTGTTTATCTTTCTTTATGGCAGAGTATTACTTCATTATATATAAATATTACATTTTCCTTCTCAGTTTATTGGTTTATAAACATATACATTGTTTCCAAGATCTAGCTATCATAAATTGTACAGCTATAAACATGGGTATACATGTGTTGCTGCAATATGATGATTTTAACTATTGGGAAGATACCTGGAAAGATGATAACTGGGTCAAATGGAATTTCTACTCTCAGTTTTTGAGGAATCTCCAAACCAATTTCCATTGTCATTGATTATACTATTTTACATTCCTACCAGCAATGGAGAAGAATTTCTTTTCCTCATATCCTTCTCAGCATTTTGTTTTGTTTGATATTTAGGACAGGGTCTACAGGGTGTTCAGGGTCTCACTACTAGATTGGACTCACAGCGATCCTCCTGTTTACAGCCTCCCAAGTGCTGGAATTGCAGGTGCGCGCCACCCTGCCCATCTCAATTGCCATCTCAGCATGCCCCAGGGTCAGATCCAGCACAGAAGGCACAGGGATTGAACTCCTGGCCCCTGTGACTGCCTAAACAGGCACTTTAATTCACTGAGCTATGTGCCCAGCCCCAGAATTTGTTATTATTCGATTTTTTTGATGACAGTCATCCTTTCTGAGATAAGACAGTATCTCATAGTTTTAATTTGCATTTCCCCAATAACCAGAAATGTTGAACATTTTTAAAATGTATTTATTAGCCATTTGTACTTCTTCTGAGAATTATCTGTTCATTGACTATTATCAATTTATATGATTTTTTTGATTTGGTCTTCTATTTTATGAAGTCTAATTTTATTTGAGTTATTTGTATATTCTAGATATAGTTCTCTCTCCAAGAAATAACTGGCAATTTTTTCCCATTCTGTAAGTTCTCTTCATTCTATTGGTTGTTTCTTTTTTTACTGGTTTTGATGAACACATACGGTAAATGTGGTCCTGAAAGAACAGTGTGTACCTATCCCATGTCCTGAGGAACTGGGGATCTAATGTGGACAGGTGGTTAACAATCAACTCAGAACCAGAACACATTTCTGCAAAGCTTGTCAGAAACTGTCAAATTACTGCAAAAATTGTCAGTAAGAATTGTCAGCCTGAAACTCAGTTGTGCTAGAGAACTTTGAGAAACTGTCTCCATTCTTGATCTTTGCCTGCACTGGTTGACCCTTATGGTTCCCAAGCTTCCAAACTGCTGTTGAGTGAACAACTTCCAAAACTCTGGAGACTTAGAAGAAAAAGAGCATGTTCATGATTTGTTGTCATTTGATTGTTACCTGTTTTGTGTTATTTTGAAATTATTATTGTCATTATTAGGTTTAGAAATAAAAATGCAAGTTAAAAACTTTTACAAAATTGTCACACAAAATCCATTTTAAGATTTAAATCCAATACATGCTACGTTTATTTAGAAAAAGTTAGTACGTCTTAGCAAAATAAATAGTTGTCAGTTATAAATGTAAATTTCTTTCTTTGAGTCGAAGGAAGTTCACATGAGATGTCAAGCTACAGATTTGTGAAGCAGGCAGGTGCAGTTAGCTCGCCAAGCCCACGAGCCTGGAGCCTGGCCTCCCTGGGTGGGTGAGCTCCAGCTGGGGTTCCCTCATCTGCACAAGAGAAGCTCCCAGTGGATGCTTTAAAAGCCCTAAGTGCTGCGGTTCTTTCATTTCAGGTCACAGTACAAATGTCACTATTTTTCCTCTGATCAACAAAATACAACATGCTTGCAAATTATAGTACAACTTCTCTGAATCTCTTCTTTCAAAAACAATACTTTTCACTCTACCTTTTATAGGGTGCTGTTAGAAAGCCCAAGTAAGGTATTGTCCCTGAAAGTTCTTTTGCAAGGACAAAAAGTTGTATTCTAAAGCACAACGTGAATAAAAGTATTATGATACTAATAAATGCTATGTTTAAAACTTTACTATTATCAATTTATATGATTTTTTTTTGGAACCAGGGATTGAACTCAGGCCCTTGCACTTGCCAGAGAAGTGCTTGTTGCACTGAGCCATCTTCCTGGCCCTACATGATTACTTTTGCATTTGTTGTCTATCAGACTCCATGGAGCAATTTTTTAAAATAGATTTATGTACTTTTTCAAACAATCTTTTTATTTATTTGGTACAGGGTCTTGCTACACAGCTCAGACTCATAGTGACCCTCCTGCCTCAGCCTTCCCAGTGCTGGGATTTCAGGTGTGCACTACTACGCCTGGTTCCAGTGGCTGGCACAGCACGCCTGGGGTTCTGGGCGTGGCACAGCATGCTGTACTGGGCATCAAACCCAGGTCCTTGCACTTGCTAGGCAGACTCTTAGACTGCTGAGCTATCTCCCTAGCCCCCAGACTAACTTTTGAAAGAGTTTATCAAACAGGGTGTAATGGTTGATACATTGCATCAACTTGAAAAGTTTAGAAGTTTAAGTGACTCAGCAGGGTCCAGGGCCCTCACTGTAAACATCCTCATCCTGTGCAAAGGAGGGCACAGAGAGGATGTGAGGGCTACACCCACCCTAGGGTAGTCCCTGGGGGCAGCCTGCTTACAGTATAAGGGAGGAAAAGTGGCTTGCTCTGCCCTCTTTGCGCTCTTATTGCTTTTCCTGTCTTCTGCCACCCTGACCTGTTGCCAGCTGATGGTGGACTGACACCTCCACAGAGTGGGAGCTACATAAGCCTTCCTTAATTCTCTCATTGTGTCAACAATGAGAGAAATGTAACCAAGATACATGGAGCAGAACTGGTGGTGAGTCTAAGATCTGGCATGGACAGTGGAGGCTGCTGTGTAATTGTTAATATTTCACTGATGTTATAATATTTCAATGCTGCAACATGATTTTTTTCCTAGGATGCATTCCTGGGTCATTTCTTTGGAATTAGATAATTGATTAAGGGCAGACCAAATGATATTGGCTCTAATGAAATATGAGGTAAAACAAACCTAAGGATATTTAATTGGATGAATGTAAAATCATTGTCCTAGGAACAGGGAGTTTAGGAGAATGAACATTGTCCATCTTTCCATGGCCCAATACATATTGTATACTGATGCAACTAGGAAATAATGACATAAAGGGATGTGGTACAGAAACTGCCATCAGTGGGTGGAAAGTGGACTTCCCAAAGCAGAACTCACTGGACTACTTCATACCTCCCTAAGAACACAGAATGCGGATGAGAGCATTGTGCTTTCTGTGAATTAAGTTATTCCCTGAAAGGCGATTCTTTAGCAAGTTGGTGGCAGGGCCAGAACTGAAAGCCATTGCTTATTTTTGTTTGCTTAGATTGCTGTTGTACTTATTTATATTTTAAGAATCAATGAGGCAAAAGTAGCAATGAGAGAGGCTTCCTGCCTTATTAACATTGCTCCTGACAAAGTTGGGGATGAGGCTTGTTTAGTTGACCATCAACTCAATCAGATGTGGGAGAGGTTCACAAAGCATAGTATTCCTGGTATTTCTAGAACTTTCTAAAGGGCTACACTCAACCTTCGAGGAACCACATATATTAGGAATATTACACTAATACAGCAAGTGCAGAAAACTGTGATGCACACAAGAAGCTGAAGCATTTGGAAATCCCTCAGTGGAAGAGGACATTTTTACCATAGAGCTCCAGAAGGGAGGCTGACCAGGACACAGCTGGCAGTCATTGTTTGAGGGCAATCTGAGGAGGAAGGACTTCTCTTTTTTCCTGGCCTATTTAAGCCATAGAACATTAGCTTTGGTGGAATTGAAGATCCACATCTATATCAATTTACATATCTTAATTTTTAATTTCCTTAGTATATGTTTATAGTCCAAGTTAACAATGTTCCCCATGGGGCATTGGGACATGTACATAATAAATCTTATTTCTTTTTCACCCTCTTCCCTCCTCTTTTCCCTCCTTCCATCTCTCAGCCCCCTTCCCATGTGCATGTTTTGATTGAGTCTTTTGAGGAGTAATGCTTTTTTGTTTTTGTTTTTTTTTTTATTTTGGCAGAACTGAGGATTGAACTCAGGCCATTTCATTTGCCAAATTATTCTACTGGGCTATCTCTCCAGCCCCTGCTTTTTGGTTCTTTACATATCCTAGACATTAGTCTTCTGAGGAATAACTGGAAATTACCTGCCCCAGTCTGTGTATTATCTCTTCGTCTGTTAGTTGTGATCTTTGCTGAGCAGAATACTTTTAATTTGACATGATCCGATTTGTTGATTCTTGGAATTATTTCTTGTGCAACTGGAGTTCAGCTCAGAAAGTCCTTAGCTATGCCTACAGATTTCCTATCTTATTTTCCATGAGCTTAAGTGTTTCTGTTTTAACAATTATATCTTTGAACTATTTTGATTTTGTGGGTCTAGATTCTTTTGTGTGGGGATAGCTAACTTCCCGGGACCATTTGGTAAAGAGGCCATTTTTCTTTCACATATGTTTTTGGCTCCTTTGTCAAAAATATGGTAACTATGCCTGGAGTTGTGTCTGACTCCTCTTACTTTAGTTTTATTTATTAGTTTTATTTTTGCCAATATTATGGGGTTTATCACTGCAGTATTTTTTTTTTTTTTTTGTCTTTTTGAGATAGGGTCTCACTATGCAGTTCAGGCTGGCCTTGAGCTCACTTTGTAGCTCAGGCTGGTCTCGAACTCAGAACAATCCACCTGCCTCAGCCTCCCGAGTGCTGGGATTACAGGCATGCGCCACCACGCCCGGCTTGCAGTATTTATTTTTTGAGGCAGGGTCTCTGCATGCAATTCAGGCTGGCCTTGAACTCACCATGTAACCCAGTGTGGCAATCTTCCTGCCTTGGCTTCCCAAGTATGGGGATTATAGGCATGCACCACCATGCCTGGCTTATCACTATAGCTTTGTGGTATTACTTGAAGTCCAGGATAGTGATGTCTCCTACTTGGCTCTTGTTTCCCAGGGCTGCTTTGGCTATACTGGGTCTCTTCTGGTTTCACATGAGTTTTAGGATTATGCTGTACAGTTCTGTGAGGAATGCTATGGATATTTTCATTGGAATTGAACTCAATCTGTATGTTAGTTTTTGGAAGTTGGCCGTTTTGACAATATTGGTTCTGCCAACCCAGGAACAGAGGATATCTTTCCATGGTCTGATGACCCTTCTATCTCCATTTTCAGAGTGCTATGGTTTTCACTGGGAGGTCTTTTGCTTCCTTGATTAGGTTAATTTCAAAGTATTTAATTTCTTGTGATGCTTCATGAATGATATTTTTTTTTTTTTACTAATTTCTTTCTTGGTGAGTTTATTATTGGTGTAGAGGAATGCTAATTGTTTTGTGTGTCTCAACTCTGTATCCTGTTGTGCTACTAAATTTGTTTACTCTAGGTGTAAACAAATTTTTTTTTTTTGTATTTTTAGGGAAGGGTCTACAGGGTCAGTAGAGTAGCTTGGTGAAGGCTTTTACACCCATTTTCATTCAAGTATCTAACATATACTGCTGTTTTGTGGTTGGGGCTTTGTCTGGTTTTGAAATTAGAATAATTCTAGGTTCTAGGGAGGATTTGCATAGTATCCCTCCCCTTTTAGTTGCACTAAAGAGCTTGAGGTGTTCTGAAGTTAGATGATTTGTAAAGTTCCTAAAGAGTTCAACAGTGAATCCAGTAGGACTCGGGCTTTTCTCAGTTGGTAGATGTTTTTTTAATTATTATTTCTCCCATTTTACTGCTTGTTATTGAATTATTCAGTTTTTACATTGTCTTGGTCTAGTTTTGGTAGTTCACAAGTATCCAAGAATCTATTTTTTTGATTCATCATTTAATTAGAGTACAAGTTTTTGAAGTAGTTACTAATAATCTTCTGGATTTTGATGGTGTCTTATGATTTCATCTTTTTCATTTCTAATTGCATTGATTTGAGTCTTTTCTTTTTTGTAAGTTAGGCTGTGGTTTGCCTGCTTTGTTTGTTCATTCACAGAAGAAGCTTTTAAGTTCACTGATTTTTTGCATTTCTTTTCTGTCTCAATTTCATTAATCTCTGTTCTAATCTTCATAATTTCCTTCCTTGTACTAGCTTTGGATTTGGATCACTCTTGTTTTTCTATGATCCTGAGGTTCATTGTTAGGTCATTTATTTAGACTCATTCTATTTTGCTGATGTGGGCATTTACAACTGCAAACTTGCCTCTTGGGACTGCTTTCATTGTGTCCCATAGATTCTGGTATGTTGTACTGGTGTTATTATTTGATTTTAACAACTGTCGCCGAGGAGATAGCTCAGTAGAATAAGCACCTGCCTGGCAAATGCAGGATCCTGAGTTCAATTCCTGGTACTGAAAAAAAAAGGGGGGGGGGAACAACAACTGTCTAATTTCTTTCTTGATCCCTTGAATACCATTCAAAATATTTTTGTTTAATTGCCATGTGTTTGCACAGTTTCTTTTGCTGTTGCTTCTAGTTTCATTGCACTATGATCTCACAACATGCATGGGTAACTTTGATTCCTTTACATTTCCTTAAGCATGCTTTGTGGTCTATTTTGGAGAAAGCCCCATGTGATACAGAGAAGAATTTATGTGCTGTGGTGAGTTAAACAGTCTGTAGGTATCTGTTAGGTCAGTTTGTTTAAAAGTTTTGTTCAGTTCAGCACAACTCAAAAAAACTTCACTCTTCAGCTGTCAGAAAGGAGCCATTGAGAATACAAATTTAAACTGTGGTGGTTTCACTGTAACAATATTTGAGTTCCTATTAATTTTTACTTGAGTCTGTTGGTGTATTTAAGACCTACATTACGTAATGTTGTTTTATGGCTGCCTATGAGATACAATAAGCATGATATGAATAAATTATGTACTATTCCAGTATTCCAACTGATCCAACACCTAGTTCATCAGTACTTCTGTTGATAAACAACTCAGTTTGTCAACAGCAGCGTTCAGCAAAATTCTGCTTCTGTTAGCAGACTTTGCGTTGGTTGACAAACACAACTGTAGCATTGAACAAATAGCTTGTGAAATGAGGTAATACTATATATCGATACACATTTTATCAAGGAATAATTCTAAACAAATGTTGAAAAATTGATGTGAAATTCATCATGAAGGCAGAGGGAGGAGACTTCAATGATCATCAGAGTCCTAAGACTGACTGTCTCATTCTACTATTGTTGAAAGTGATAGAGCTATCAAAATCTGAAGAAATGTGATATTAGATAGGCACGTGAGAATAGTTAATTTGGTGTGTGTCTTTGTATTTTAAGAAGAGTGAAGTATGTGCCACCATGTGCCCATCAGACAGCTCCAACAATCTGCGTTCAGCCTAGCTCTACCCACCACTATAAAATTCCTTTGAAGCAAAACACATGCACTATTTTGTTTAATTTTGTGTGTGTATACAATTTTAACTTACTGTTCCCAGTCTTCCTAGGATTGAATTATTCATTAATTATCAAAGACACGAATTTCTCAAAAGATGTTTCTGAATGAAAGAATTAAACAGAGTAATATTTATTGAGAATTCACTGGGTACCACACCTTATGCCAACAGACTTTCATGCACTTTCTTACTTAATTCATACAACAGTCTGTATAAGAAGAACAAACTATGTGTCTCTATACTTGCATTCACCACTTCACTTCTGACCAGCAAATGTTCTGTTTTTTTTTTTTTCCATGTCAAGCAGGATTTTGTAGCCAACAAATAGATGTCCAACAATTTAACTCAATTCTAATACATTTTGCTACTGAATATGCAAAGCTTGGTCAATGTTTGTTTGAGTCAGGACACATCAATGATTTCCTGGGTCCACCAACATTGGCCCAATCAAGTCTACCGCCAGCTCTGTGCAGAATCTTTCACCAGGGAATCTTCTCCTTAGCCACTTAATATCTCTTTCTGTCTTCCTGGAAGAACAATTCTTGAGGAATGTGCCTAGATTCAGCACATCTCTGCATCATATTAGGCCTCCTGTGGCTGCCTCTTCTTTGGACCCAGCTTCTCACTTCAAGGGAGCGGATCAGAAGGCCCAGTTAGCAGTTTTCATCACTGTTTGAACCTAAAAACTGGTTTTTCTGATCCATATCACCCTTAAAATTCCAACAATGATTTCCAAAAAGGCCTCATCCTTTATAGCAATTCAGTTTTCCTTGCCCATCAACCTGATCATATGGCTAGGTGAATTCATAAGGTTTCTGTTGCTGTAACAAATAAAAGAGATTGTTAACTTCTGAGGTCAAAAGTGTTATTTTGGCTTAGTTTGGAGATTTAGGCCTGTGGCTGGCTCTGTTGTTTTGAGTCTATGGCAGGACCTAATGACAGGAGCACAAAGCAGAGCAAAACTTGACATCTTATGGCCAGGAAGTCAAAAAAGAAAGAGCAAAGGACGGAGATCCTATTGTTCCTTTCAGTGGCATGCCCTCAGTGATGCAAAGACTTCCCATTAGACCCCATATCTTAAAGGCTACACTCCTGATAGAACTACGAGCTATGAAGCATGTCTTCAACACTTGGGTTCTGAGCACATTCCAGATCCAAACTGCAGCTCTCGTCCATTTACTAAGGCCCATGCATAAGTGAAACCCAACCACATGTGCTTTAGTCATTGTTCACTTCTTCCATTAATGCCAGAAAAATAGTATGTAGTGCAGCCCATCGAGACAATTTATTCTTTTTTTTTTCATTTATTTTTATTTTATTAAAATACAAATGTCAATCAGACAGTTTCAAGACACCTTGACCATACAGATTCAATGAATTAATACATTGCAAACTGTTTTGGTATTGTACAAGGTACATACATGATATTATATTTACAGATATAATTTTAGCAGATATCTCTTATCAGTGAATTAAGAGTGTAGTTGCTTACATATCTTATTTTTTTATACCTGAATTATATCAAAAATTCAATAATTATTTACCTAGTGGATGACCATAGCACTAAAAGCCGACATAATATCCTGTCCAACTACCATTAGTGCAGATCTTGCCTCTCATAGAATTATGTAGAAGCACAGCATTATCTATCCCAACTGTACTGTCTATACACACACATCATGATTTTTTCTTTCTACGACCCTTCCTTTGTCTACACCTGTCAAAAGTGGGCACTCGAGACAATTTATTCTTTTTTATTAGTCATACTTTTTATATTCTTTGGCCTTAAAGCAATAGATTTCTGAACAAGATATACTATTTACCTGGAGCTGTTATCTGTGAATCAAGCAACACTTCATTGTTTGTTTGAGAGCTGGTCATGACATGGCAGTTGTGGCAGGCTTTAGATAGTTTCAAGGACAGTTCTAGAGGAAGAGTTACTTTTTCCTGGACAAGGTGGTCTCCTTACATTCCTTTGACTGTGTCATCCTGGATAAATCATTTACATTTTATTACAGAACTCTTCTGAGCATTGCCTTCCTTATTAGAGTGTTTCTCTAACATATCTGACAAAAGTGTTTCTTATTTGTTGCCTAAGACACTTTTAGATGTTGGGTTTAATGGTTATTTTATGTTTTTAAGTCACCAAGACAGTCTGAATGAATGCTCAACAGAGAGCTAATACTTGTCTCTCGAATGATGTGTGCCAGAGGCAGTGTCTAGCAATGTTCTTATTCCAAATCCCAACCCTCACTACTGGGAGCTGCTCATCAGCCTCTGCTGTGAAGTCCAAGTGTACTCAAATGTGAGTCACTGACATTTCCAAAATCACCTCTGACAGGGAATCACATGGAGCAAAGGCTCTGGGAGAGTTACTACTTTTTGTAATTCAGACATGGCCCACTTTTGTTCAGCTCCTGAGTAACTGACTCAGGAGTTTTCTTGGAACAAAATGGCTTTCTTTCCATTCTTTTCATAGTTTGTATATTTCCAGATGTGAAATATATATTTTCCAATATTAGAATGTCTCAGTTACTCTTCTCTTATTGCTAGGACAAATACCCAACACCCAAAATGAGGATAGGAAAGGTTGATTTAGCTTACACTTACTGGAGGCTCCTGTCCATACTTGCCTAGCTCCAAGGCAGACTGGCACATGGCAGAGGGCAACCTTTCATGGTAGCTGAAAAAGCAAGAGGAGCTAAGGGAGAAGTAGCAGCAGCAAAAGTGACAGAGAGAGAGTCTGTCTCTCTGTTTCACTTATGCTACATTCAGGCTATCCATCACAGGCTGGGCATAGCACTCACATTCATAATCCCAGCAGTACTAAAACCCATAATCCCAATGGATCATGAGTTAATCTCAAACTCTAGAAGTCCCAACGCTATAACTGCATGAGGCTTTGGAGGGACAACTAGACATAAATCATAACAGAATAAACTAATGATAAAAAATTATAAGTGTAATAGCAGTAGCAGTTTTCAGCTGCTTGTGGAATGTTGCATGTGACTCCTGCCCAAGTTACTGTTAAGAATTTCACCATTTAGGGCCAGCAAGAAATCTTAATGGATTAAGTACCAGCTCTGGCAAGCTCCTTGGTCCAGCATGCTCCACTGGCCCTGCCCCAGGGGCACACTGAGCCAGTGACTGAGTCTGGGCATGGTGGCACACACCCATAATCCCAGCACTGGGGAGGCTGACTACAGGAGGATCACTGTAAGTCCAAGCTGTATAGCGAGACACTGTACTAAATACATACAATGAAGAAAAAAATTCATTGTTTGGTCAGGGTTTCACCCTTTTTTATAATTATTGTGATTAAGGTTATTATTGCTGTTTAAATTTACATAAGCATCACATTCATCATAGGGAATTTGTACCTGTACATGACATATCTTGATTCTTCCTTGTTTCTCATTTCCCTTTCAACCCTTAAACCTCTACTTCCTTCCTTATTTACCACGTTTTGTTTCTATTTTATTCTTCTTTCCTCATTTTTTCTTTTCCCTTCCTCCTTTTCTTCTCTCCCCTCCTTAGCTCCCCTTTCCTTTAAAGCAATTTCTTCCTATTTCACAATGTCTATTATGCATTTTAATTCTTGTTTACACTTTCAGTTTCTCACACTACAGAGACAATGTGGTATTTTTACATGTGTTATATTTATTTCACTTAAGAATGTATTCTTAAGGTCCATCCATCTATTTAACTAAACATGTCTCAAATTTATTGTCTTTAGGGTTGCATGGTACTCCATTTTATAAAATGAATACAGGCCCCCGCCCAGCTCCTGAGACCGGCCAGAGACAGCGCGGCCGACTCCGCCGTCCTGCTCCATCCCGCCC